>CABHPH010140766.1:40313-56856 GCA_902168325.1 Peromyscus nudipes | reverse complement strand
AGAACTGGGGCAGAAGGTCAAAAGCAAAATAAGAACTCAAAATTTTCAATATATTTTACCATTTGATCACACAGCTTTTTAATGTAAAAGAATGAGGTGCCATCTTATATTAATATTTAAAATAATAAACTTGAGTCAAGTTCTACTAGAACCTGAAGAAGACTGGAAACGTTTATTTTAAAGGACTTCTGGGGCTGTTAAGATGCTGTCGTGGTCTGAGGGAGAATGGTCTCAATAGGCTCATATATTTGAATGCCTTGTCTCAGCTGGCAGAACTGTTTTTGAGGATTAGGAGGTGTGTCACTAAGGCTGGATTCTGGGGGTCTTTCTGCCTGGTTTCTGCCTTTTTGTCTCAACATATAAGCTCTCAGCTACTGATCCAGTGCTATGCCTCTTGCCATGATGATATGGACTCAACTGACCCTCTGAAACTGTAAGCAAGCCCCCAATTAAATGCTTTCATTTATGAGTTGCATTGTTCATAGTATCTTTTCATAGCAATAGAATAGCAACTAATGCAGAAGAACACTTGCAGACCTGAGTTCAGTTCCCAGAACCCACATAATAGCTCACAACTGCCTTCAACTACACTTCCAGGGGATCCAATGCCCAATTCTGGCCTCCGCTGGCACCAGGCACATATGTAGGGTACAGACATACATGCAGGCAAACACTCATATACAGAAAATAAAAATAAATCTAAACCATATATATGGAATGTTCAGACAGTGGAATAATATCCAGCAATAAAGTAAGGAAGCCCGTTTTCCATGCTAAACATAAATGCATGCTAAAATAGCGATAACCCTGAAAACATGATATGGTTCTATTTCTATAAATGGATGTCTAGAATAGAAGTTTACAAGGGAGCAGAGGAAAGGATTCCTGGGGTAAAGGAAGAGAAGGGCTAGTTGACAGGTAAGGGACACAGTTCCAAAGTGACTCCATGATGACTGCACAACTCTGACTCTGCTGAGAAGCAGAGCTACATACTTTACATGGTGAACCGCGGAGGATGTGAATTACATTTCAATAAAGCTATTTAAGGGAACTAAATTTTAAACAGCATACTAGGTTTAAAAAAAGGAAAGAGAGGGAGTCTATCTGTGTCTAATCAAGAACAAAACTCCAGAAAGGAGCCCTCGCTCTACTTTTCTGGCTATTTAGTAAAAATGAATTGAATACCACTATATATCACGTCTGTAAAGACACTACAACAAATACTTTTATCGTGATGGCCAATGTAAAGCCAAGCCTCAAGCAGTGCACTGGGTCAAATGTGGAGCAGCCCTGATTCTTTAAAGTTGTGATTTTCAATAATTCTGGAGTCACAAGACTCTTTTAAGAATTACACTTCTAACAATAAATGCCAAAATTGTGACAGAACAATGTGTATCAACAGAAACTATCTTCAAGTGGGGGGTTCATTATAAAGGACTCATATGGAAAGCTGTGATAAAACAACTTCATTAACAGAAGTACGAATGAAAAAGGGAAACAAAAATGCACGGAAGTGGGAGGTAACGTGTGTGAAGGGAGGGAAACAGCTCGTTCTGAAGAGCAAGATTAGAAGTCTGCACCACTGCCCCTGAGGCTCAACGGACCACACACATGCACATCCCTGACTCTCAGGCTCCACGTCAGCAATCGTGGAAGAGGCACTACTGCGCATGTACAAGTCACATTTACTGAGTAGCAACGACTCCGCAGAGCAGATCATGGTTCCAAAAACTGGATATGCAGGTGCCAAGGGTGCCACAGAAATTCATGATTCCATGGGATTTCATTTTGAAGAAGTATCAAATTATGCAGAAATACCCTGTATTTGTCAGATACCATGTGAAAACACAAACTGAATAGTGCACAATTCAAACACCTGCCACTGTTCAGTTTCAGGTCTGGATAATGCCAACACTCCTTTCCACACGCCCTAGCTCTGAAAAGCTGAGGCTCTGGCATTGCTACAACATAAAGCAAGTGCCATATAAAAGCTAATACGAAGTGAGAAATTAGCTTGTCCAATGTGGTCCCAAAGCTGAGAGGCTGTGCAGTGGCCAACAGTCATACGTTCTGTAGGTAACTAGGTATTTGAAAATAAACATGACATTTTAACTTAGATATACTATGTTTAATGGCAACTAAACTTACTAGGCCTAGGAAATGTTACAGAGGAAAATGCTCAGGGTGCTACGACGGGAGAAGTACAGAACCTCTGGTCACAGGTTACCTGCAAAGGCTCTGATCCTACGTCCGCTTTCCCAGTGGTATGAGTTAGAACTAACTATCGGTGGCTCAGCTTCTTCCACAATTGACTAGCCATGCTGACAACCCACTGGAACTACTGTGAAAACTCACGAGCATCACACACACAGGGTTCAGCAGGCAATAGCCAGAGAAACATTCACTGGCACCACCAGTACCATCACAACTGCTGCAGTAAGTCTTATAAAGGGCTCTGAAAGGCCCCAGTTTCTAGCACAAGAGAGGAAGAGGCAGCTGGTGAGGCAGCAGGATAGCCCAGAAGAGCAGGGATGCCAACTCTGACTCCAAGGTGCCCATTGGGGCATTGTGACTATTAACCACTCCTACAGAAAAATTTGCTTTCCATATTCTTACTAGAACTACATAATAAAACTCCTCATTTGCAAGTGGTTTTGCTGTTAAAATGACAAGAATTTTAGAAATGTTAGATGTATATAAAAAGTCCTTCCTAATACGGAAAATCTTTTGTTTACAAAACACAAATATTCCAGAAGAATGCATAGTAAGAACTTTCTATATCATTACCAAATCTAAACCCCTGAGCACATGAGCCCAAGATGCTAACACTGCTTCTCACGGGTTTGCAGGAGGGCAAAGCACACAGACCAGAAAGAACATTCTGCTAATTAAACCGAAGCAGATGATTACGGAAGAGAAAAGACTTGTCACATGTAACAACTGTGCCAAGAATGATCAGATTAAATATGCAAAATATAAACTAAAGTTGTAAAAAAGCAGTAAGATGATATTCAAGACCTTAACAGGCTACAAAAGTTCTGACAGTTTTCCTAATTATTCCCAGTAATGGACACAGGAGGCCAAAAGGCAGGAGGGAGAAATACATTTTTCTCCATTATGAGTGTTGAACACTAGGTCTAAAATCATGCCTGTCTGAACACTGATCAGTTTCTGCAAAGGTTAATAGCAATTAAATGCAGCAAACTATATTAAATGAGAAACAGGTCATGATACCATTGTACTTGCAAAGAGCATGATAAAACCATTTCCTTGGAATTTATCTTAATGCACATGAAAGAGCTGCTATGAAAAAAAGGAGGCCCCACCCCCCAGAGCTGCTGTAAGGAATCTATTCATTAAATGGTGGAAAAAAAAAATCATCTTTTAGCTGGGCGTGGTGGCGCACACTTTAATCCCAGCACTCTGAGGCAGAAGCAGGCAGATCTCTGTTGAGTTCAAGGCCAGCCTGGTCTACAGAGAGAGTTCCAGGACACCCAAAGCTGTTACTTAGAGAAACACTATCTTGGGGGGGAAAAAAAATCATCTTTTAGCCTGGCAAGGTGGCACATACTTTTATTCCCAGCAAGGGAAGAGGCAGGTGGATTTCTGTGAGTTGGAGACCAGCCTCATCTACATAGTGAGTTGTAGAATAGCCAGGGCTATTTAGAGAGACCCTGTCTCAAAAAACAAAATAATCTTTATAAAAAGTGATATGCCATATAATCTAATTTAATTATCATCATTTTTATGTTGCTGCCAGAATAAGAAATGTCACATAAGTATTAAGGATGTCAAAAAAGGGAATTTCTCAGAAAAAGAAAACTACTATATGATAAAGATAAAATTTACATTAAAATTTACAGGATATAAATACTATGCTTTGCGTAATACCTTTGCATCTTAACACTTGGTTTCTTCCAGGTCAGCAGAGCCACAATCAAAAGATTGTAGAAAGTTACTTAGGAAGTAATAATTAGGATTAAACTAACTGATAACTGATATCCTAATCAACCTCTGAACTTTAATATATAAATCCTAAAGTGTTAAGTGACAAAAAAAAAATACTGGTTGGGTTTTCAAACACAGATTTTTCAAAAAACTTAAGCAGGCAATCCCATGCAAATGCAAATTCAGTCTTTCCATACGCACACCCTTAACACTCCACTAAGCCAGAAGCACAAGGGCAGGCAGGCTCAAACAATGAAAACTCAATTTACTCTGCTGTCCTCAGGGTCTTCTAAACCATCGGGCCGGCTAAGGTTTCGGGCAGGCTGGCTGCAGACAACATTGTCTTCCCAAGATGGGACTCGTACAGGTGGCCTTTGGATTTCATCTGGATAAAAAGCACCATCTGCTCCATCTGTAGTAAGAATTATGGAAGAAACACTTAGGGAAAAAATCAGATGGAATCAGTTATAGAAATTATCTCCTCTACATGTAGATATGGGGAATAGAGAAGTAAACAGGAAGTCAGGGTGTGACTCAGTGGCAACATGCTTTCCTGGAGCAAGAAGGCCTAGGAGCCTCAGCACCACATAGTAAGAGCAGCAGAGGCCACATGGGCATGGCAGAATGTGCCAGCCTGGGCTACAGAGCAAAATCCTTAAGTTTCTGAAGTTTTTATTTTTAACCCACAAGTCTAAAAACTGAGTCTATGATAAGCAATTAGGACTACTCATTCATGACTGTTCACTTGCAGATGTCAGCAGTAGCATCAAACATTAAAACGACAAATTACACAAAGAAAATTTATTAAGAGTTCATTATGCCCTCAGCTCTCTAATTCCATGAAAAGGCAAAACTCTTAGAGTCAGCTAACCACCAAGCCAAAAAGACTCGAATAACCTCGTGTTTCCTGTGCTGTGTACGGATTACCATACTGCAGAACTGGCTGCGCATTTGGAAGTGTAGGAAGGAGCCCATTTTGCTCAGAGCATGTGTTGAGACACCTTGAGACCTGTTGGGGGCTCTGATCTTCCATTTTCCTTCCTTTCTGATCTTCCAAACTCCTTTTAAGTTCCTAAAATTAAGAAAACAAAAAAGATGAATAAGCAAAGCAGCCAAATATTCTCTGAAGGCAGCATTAAACATTCAGCCCAAATACAGCATTAACATCTCTCTAGTATGTTCTGTGTGCGCTTGTGGGGGAGCTGCATCCACCTCTTAAATGCCCCAATCAGAAATCAGGATAAAGCCCAATGTATGTCCAAATTTACTTGTGCCAAAAGCACTTGTTATTCAACTAATTTAGGGGAAACTATGAACCTCCTACTACTTATCAACAAAATTTTAGTATAAAAAAGGAAAATCCAGCCCCTCTACTAAAGAATTCTATCAAACATTTAAAATCTATTTTAAAGTGCTAAGCCTGTGACAGACTGGCTAGTTTACACCTATCTTGCCGCTGAAGAGGTAGAGACTAAGGCTCAGGAGTTCAAGGTGATCTTAAGCTACCCAGTAAGTTGGAGGCTAGCCTGGGCTATATAAAACTGTCTCCAAACAAAAACTCACATGCACGTTAATCCTGTACAGCCTTTTTAAAATATGAGGAAGAAAGAAACAGTTCCCAACTTAGTTACTAGGTCAGGTTCTGCTATCCAATCAAGCCAGGGACTAGGGAGACAGCTCAGTAGTTTAAGTGTTTGTCAGCAACCACGAGGGAGGAGGGCTGGAGTTCAGATCCAAAGGACCACATCCAGGCAGATCAGGCATGAGGACCAGCTGGAGGAGGCTGGACCCCCAGAGCACAGGTGGTTAGGGAAGCTAGCCGTTATGTGTCTACCTTGGGCCTCCACATATACATGTGTACCTGGATAGACGTGCGCGCGCCCATGCACACACACAAGGATATTACAAAAAAAACTTCAGACCACAGCCTTCATAAACACTGATGCAAAAATCCTTATTAGCAATTCAAATCTAATATAAAAAAAACCTAAAGAGTTTAACCACAAGACTATGACAAACATCTTTTTAAAAAATAACATAAATGCAGACAATTCAAGATTTGTTCAGGGTTTTTAAAAAATCTAGCAAGATAGAATAAAAAACAATTTAACTTGAAAAATTGTCATAAAAATCTATAAAAGTATAAGGTAAAAATCAAATGATTCTACTGCAGATGAAATATAAGTAAAGGATTCTGCAGCTCTACCTAATTCTCTTCAACATAACTAGTAACTAAGACAAGATTAAGGCAGACAGGAAAGGAACTAAATCTGTCTGCCTTTATTCGGACGATACAAGAGAACATGCAGAATGAACCTAAGGCAGAGAGGCTAGGAAAATGAGTGACGTTAAGCAGGTTACAAGATACAAAGTTAACATATAAATCAATTCTATCCCTACAGATAAGCAACAAAGAGGAGAGGGAAAATTTTGATTCTATTTAGAGTGAAATCAAAGAGAAAATGCATAGGAAGTAAGTTAGCAAAAGATGTACTCATTAAAACCTTGAGTGTGATTAAAGACGGCACAAATGGAAAGAGGCATAACAAGTACACATACAGAAAACGTTTTTTTATACTAGTTACTCCCCTCAAACTAACTACAGATACAATGAAATCCTAATAAAAAATCCCAGAAGGCTTCTGCATAAATTGACAAAATGATTATAAAGTGAAAATATAAATGTCTTAAACTGCCAATATTTAAAAATAACATCCCACGATTTGGGAGACAGAGGAAGGAGAATCCCAAAATTGAGGCTCGCCTGAGATACAAAGTAAACTCAAGGCTTTGTTCTAATGAAAATCTCTGTTGAAATCTCAAAGGTGAAGACACAGCTCAGTGGCAGAAGACTTGTCAAGCCTGCACAGGGCTCTAGGTTTCATTCCCCAACACCACCCCAAAAACTGAGAGGAGGAACAAAGGAGGGAAAGAGGGGTACCCTAAACAACCTAGATTTTAGGTCTCAAGCATGCATATGACTCAGTCAAGCTGTGTCACCTCTTAAGCCACCATTTTCTTCTGCCAACAAATAAAAGAGATCTTAACATTGAAATGTTTCTGTAAGGTACAGTCCTAGTACCTGGGATGTAGAAGATGGACACAGCAGTCCAGCATGGCCTACACACGCAGATACCATCTCAAGCCCTCGCCCCTCCCCCAAACAAAGGGAAATGCTGTGAAACACCTCTGGTCTGCTCTTCCTCCTCTACGTCCTTCCCTCCATCTTCCCCAGTTTACAGTTTCCTTTTGACTCCCTCCTCCTCCTCCTCCTCCAAAGACCAGTGAGGGGGGTTTAGGGGTTAACATGTGCATACACACACATACAGGCAAACACTTGGACATACAAAAGTAAACATCAATCTTTAAAAACAGTAGGTCAGCACCTATTTACTCAACTAATGCTTAATGACCACGTGCTTCCTTCAGGGCCAAGTGTGTGTGTAGACCAAGGGCTCCGTGATGAGCAATGAGAACCTAACACTAATCTTCAGACACCTGGGCAGCTTTTAGAGTTCTCAGAAATACTCTGTGGAACAGCCACTAAATCTTAATCAAGTTGTTGGAAATCATAATGCAAACACTTCATTTAAAGTGATAAAAATATGACAATACTACAGGAGACTAAGAAGAACTAACAGTAATAAACCAAAGCAGCCATCAAGTGTCCAATATGGCATTCCTGATAAGGGCTGACAGTTTTTAAACTGACAATAAAACGGATCTCAGTATATTTCTTTCATCAAATCTTTTTATAAGCAAATGCTATATATAAATTAAATTTGCTCCATTAGCTTATTTATTAAACAAAAAATTCCAATATTTGACTTCAAATACCAGGTACTGTAATGGGGACCACAAACACATGATTTAAACAGATACTCTGTACTCTTCATGGACCTTGCAGTTAAGTGAAAGGGACAGACACCCAACAAAGCATAAAATATATACAAATATATTTGCATAATTAAAAGTTGTGGAAAATATCATTAAACAAACACAGGTTCCATGGGTAAGTTTAGTGTGAGTACCTAACTGGACTGGCAGTCCAAAGGAGATACAGGAAAACACACCAAGAGTGGTAAAAACAGTACCAAGGAGACTGACCCAGGAGAGCTGCCATTAGTTCAAGGCCACCCTGGGCTCTATCAAGAGTATTGGGCCAGCCAGTGTTACATAGCAAAAGCCTGTCTCAGAAAGCCTGTGAGTGGCCGAGAGAGTTAGACTTTAAAGGTAAACTAATAGGAAGTCTAGACCATACATACAACTCTTGGCTGAGGATGTGGGTCAAAGACTGCAGTCAGACTGATAGATTAAGACTGGCCATAAGGTACAATTATCCATGCTGAACTAGTGCAATCGTTTTATTATCTCTTTTCTTGCATATGTATAAAATCTACATTTTCTCAACAAAATAGTAATAAATGATAGGTAAGGATATTCCTTGACAAAAGACATTAACAAAGGCCCTAAAACAAGGGAGAAACCAACAAATTTTAAGTCAAGCCTAAGTGATTAGACAGTTCTCAGGGTTATCCTTGGTCCAGAAGTACCAAAGGTACAGCCCCACCTAACAAAACCTGGGGGTGGGCAGGAGAGAGGGGGAGGAACTGGAGCAGGGAGGGGGAAGGAGTAAAGGAACCCCAGTATAAATCAGCTTGGGGAAGATGAAGGCAGTGTAGAAGGCACGGCAGTATTTCTCCACCCGTACTTCCTTATGCACTTTAGATCTTAGGAAATCACACAACCACACAGGGCAGCTTACAGTCTCCTGTAATCTCATTTTCAGGGGACTGGATACCCTCTTCTGGCCTCTGGGGGCACACATATATGCAGAATGTGCTTCTACACATAAATACAAATAAATCTTAACAACAACAACAACAAAAAGAGCCAGGTGTGGTAGTGCACACCTTTAATCCCAGCACTCAAGAAGAAGCAGCAAGTGGATCTGTGAGTTCCAGGCCAGCTAGGACTACACAATGAGATGTCTCAAAAAAACAAAAAAAGGATGACAAGGTATAATCTGCTGGCTAAAAGGAGTTTGATACTGATGACTGCCAGCTAGGAAGATAAATACTTGATGGTTGACACAGAACTCCTGAAATCCTTACAGTTTCCTCAGTGGTGACTTTGGGATCTACCTAAGTTTATGGTAACAAAGATGCTTACGTGAGATCATGGGCAGTTTCAAGGGAAGGGCTCTCCTACCCCACATCCTCTGGTCACTTCCTAGGTAAAGAGGGTAGCTATAGAATGAGTTAAATCATTTGGTCACTGATGATTTAATCAATCATACCTATATTAAGAAACTCCAGAAAAAAACAAAACAGGGAGGCTAGGAGAACTTCCTGGTTAGTGACTCGATCAACATTCTAGAAGGACCATACACCCAAAAGGAACATTAACCCTTACCCTACACATTATCTCTTCCATCTGTCTGTTTCTAAAGTATATTCTTCATGATAAAATGTCATTGTGAAGTTACTATTGCTTTCTTGAATTCTGAGAGTCATCTAGAAAAACATTTCCAAGTGGGTCTTAGTCCTAGCTGTAAAATACAGAAAGTCTAGGTACTTCACTGAGGCTGGCATCTGAAGTGAAAGCAAGCTTATGCAACTGAGTCCTAGCCTGTAGGAGATGGCAATGCTACCTCACAGTAGCATCCCAACTGACTGCAGGATACTCCTGGGATAATCAAACTATTGTACAACCACAAATACATCCATAAACACAGGAAGACAAAGGTCTTTCCTGTTATAGGAGAACGACAAAAGCCAATTACAGAAGCGATGAAGCTGACCAATCCAATGTTGCAGCACATGAACACCAGCCACACTGGAGATCTCCTCCTTAAGTGGATCTTCCAAAGGCTGCACACTTCACTACACCACCCAACTGCCACCTGACTCATTAGATAAACCCTGTCCATACTGGCAAGCATCAAACTAACACAGAAGGTCAAGTTTTCAAAAATGTAGGAACTGCATTAAAAGGCTGCAGCATTGGGAAGGTTGAGAATCACTGACTTAAGAGCCTGAATTTTATCAATGTCAAGAAATAGTATTGTTGGGCTGGAGAGATGGCTCAGAGGTTAAGAGCACCGACTGCTCTTCCAGAGGTCCTGAGTTCAATTCCCAGCACCCACATGGTGGCTCACAGCCATCTGTAGTGAGATCAATCTGGTATCCTCTTCTGTATACATAATAAATAAAAAAAAAGGAAAAAAAAAAGAAATAGTATTGTTTTCCAGTATTAGCCGCTTCACTCTACTTCTCTGCAAGAAAATACCTAAGTCTGAACAAAAGAATTACACATTCCCTTCCCCCCTAAATTTGAATATTGTAAACTTAAGTTTATTGTTAAATACAAACTATGTGATGAAGACCAAACTGGCAGTTTTCAATACTTGGCCTATTTCTCAACAATTGGTAGGTGTGTAACCTGGAAATGAGGATGGTCCACGAATTACTGTTTACTACCAGGGAGCGGAGAGTTGCAGACATGGAAGGAAGCTTTCAAAGAGAAGACCAACAAAAGAAAGCCAAGAATAGTTACAGAATATCCACATTTTATTGAAGTGCATTGCTTAATACCTTCTCTCTTGAAAGAGTTTCCAAATGGGAAGCCAGATCATTTATTTCTTTGTCTTTCTCTGCCAACTGTAGCTGAATAAAAAAAGATTATTGTTAATATTTTTATTATCTACTTTCTCCTTACATATGAGATCCACTTAGTATCATACTAGCAAACTAATTTCTATCACCAAGTTCAGTTATTTTCCTTAGTTCTCAGTCTTTGAATTAGCTGCCATTACTGACCAATTTCTTTTCTATTCTTTCTTTTTCCCCCCCTATTTTTGGATTTCTGTAGGCTGGCTCAGAACTGGTTTTGTCCTGGGTTAGTCTTACACTCAGTCAGCATCCTAAGACATGAGACCAATGGTGTGTGCCACCGTATCTAGCTTTTACAATTTGTTAACACACTGATTATGCCTAAGTTTCATTATGGAATCACACATACATAGTGTATTTTAAATCATATTCACCTCCTACTGTCCTCTCTTGTTCCCTTCTACTCCCATAATCCCCACTGGGTTTCATCAGGGTTGCTTACAGGGTCCTAGGTAGGAGATGATGGGTTCCTTACTAGTGGCTATACCACTGAATAAATGATCTCTCCCCCTCCCTGCAACTATTAAGTCCCGGAATATTCAGTGAGGGACAAGGGCCTTATGAGCCCCTCCCTCCTCGCTCCCATTATCTGCGCTAGGTCTTTGGCCCTCTTCCTCCCAGAACAGGACACTGACAGGCCCAATACTGTGCAGGTCTTGGGCCAGTAATCTCCATTGCTGTGGGATTAAGAGTGCAATAGTGAGGTCATGTTCTGAGGACAGAATTCTACCTCGGTCCATGCCTTTCTCTAGCTTTTACATTCTTTCCGCCCTACCTTTTTCTATGTCCCTTACACCTTGGAGGCAGCTTTCCTTATCTTGAAAAGGACTCTCTGCACCAATATTGTTATCCTAATGCCTGCTCTTTAGTGTCTACTTTCGTTACCAACTACAAATAAAGACATTCTATAACCATTCTTCTCTGGTTTTCTGTTCATCTTTCCATGATAAGAAGCCAGAAATATTAATTCACATACCATTCTCATTCCCAAATTCCAAAACTGCCAGAAGCTGGCCAGGAACTCAAGGTTTAATTCAAGCTGGACCTGATGATCTATAATCTCCTGCCTCAAACTTCCAAGTGTTAAGATTACAGATATGTGCTACCAAGGTTGGCGAAATCTGCCATTTTAAGCGATGGTAACACATGTTTGCATGGCCAGTATGATCTACATAGAAAGTTCCCTGTCAGTTAGGGTTACACAGGGAGAGCACAACCATGTCTCAAACCAAAAGCAAACAATAGCAACAACAACTCCACTACTCTTCAGTATTTCTTCCTAAAGGATGCATTTCAGATCAACCTGTCTAGGCTCATGTCCCCAGTCTATAGTAAGAGATCAAGAAGGTACCCAAGGGGGCTGGAGAGATGGCTCAGGGACTAAGAGCACCCACATGACAGCTCACAACTCCAGTTTCATGAGATCTGACGTACTCTTCTGGCTGCCCCAGGCACCAGGAACACAAGGAGTGCACAGATACACATGCAAGCAAAAAACCCATACACACGAATAAAAATAAAAAAGCTATCCAGGAGGAAATGGACTTTATCACCTCATTCTGAGAATACTTCTACTTGTGATCTCAGCTTTAACCCCTACCCCCTACAAAGCCTCTTAAGGGCTTATAAATTACTTTGAAAAGGATACACTCTGAGTTCCCTTCCTCCTAGAAAATTCTCAACATCATGTAGGACCCAAATTCTATCTTAGGCCTTCTAGAACTTGACGGCAAGGTATTATTCCAGTCTGATCTACTCCAGAATAGATACAGTTCTCACCTAGCAGCTGTACCTCCCCACCCCCACCCTCCCCGACACACGCAGGCACACACCAAAATAACTAGCTAGAGGTAAAGTTAAATTACTTAGAACTCACCCGTTTTCAATTACAAAAGTAAGTAAATTACATGTAGATATCTTAAAATCTCTCACATACAGGGATAACACTTTTGACTTCCTAGTCCAGTCGCTTGCTCATTGTTTTCTAGCGTTCTTACAGATAACATTTATTATTCAAACTGTTACCTAATATTACACTGGCAAAAATAAGTTTCTTTAATTAATATACCATTTACCTCAGAGTATTTTATTTAGGATCACAGTAATCTGTATGATAAATTTTAAAGCTAGAAAGTTACTGATAATATATTACACTAAAAAATAAAAAAATAAATTGGGGGAACTAAAAAAAGTCCCAAAATAATTTAACACACACATTTACAATAATAAGAAAATGAAATGATAACTTTTTTTTTTTTTTCCAGTTTTGAGACAGGGTTTCTCTGTGTAGCTTTGGTGCCTGTCCTGGATCTCACTCTATAGACCAGGCTGGCCTCGAACTCACAGAGATCCGCCTGGCTCTGCCTCCTGAGTGCTGGGATTAATGGTGTGCGCCACCATCGCCTGGCTGAAATGAGTGGGCTACCTCCCTGTGTGTTGTTGGCCAGTCCAAACAAACAAAAGCTATTGCCACTGCCGTTGGCTAGGTACCAGAACTGGAAGGTAAGACCTTATTGCTTAAGACATCACATACTCTGCTTGCAAGACTTGAGAAAGCAAGCTGGAACTGAGCTGTGAACTTCCTCCAGGTTGGCTAGCTTTCAGAGCACCATACAGAAGGTGCTACGCAAGCTCCTGGGAAAGAATTGTCATCCAGTCTCACTAAGCTATGGATTCTGTGTGCTACACTACCAATGTGCCAAGCAAAACATGCCCACCAGTGCAATAGCGTGCGTGCGTGTGCGTGCGTGTGCGTGTGTGTGTAACTAATCATTTCCTGGTTAGATTCTCCACTGGAAGGAACTCCTATCTAGTAGTGTACATCTAGTCAAAAGCCCATAGCTAGGGAGAACATATGACTTCTGCTAGTCTACTGCTAAACGGCCATGGTGTGTGGACATCTGTCAAGCTGCCTTTTAACTATTATGTTCGGACCCACATTAGTACTGCAGTCAGCTTTGGTCAGAGAAGCTTCTCTTTGCAATGGGTGGTTACAGAACTGATCAAAGTGTTGACAGTAAATAATTATAGAATGCTTAGCCCTAAGTGGACATCTGTGTTACCTCACCCGAGGGTCAGGGAACACTGCAGGAGAAAGGATCTAGGAGAAAGAGAAAGGGGTGGAGTACTGCGGAATGCTGTCTTCTGGGTGTGACGTGGCCTTTGTACCCTTGACTTCCGAGCAAATGTGATTACCTGCCTAAGACCTGCACAAGACTGGCCCACCAACATTCCATCATGGAGGGTAGAATCTAATGAGGCCTCACATTTTTCTGAGGATTAACTGGTAGCTGATGGCTGCTGGAGGAGATAGAGACATTTTCTTCAGTGTACAGTCACAGCCGCATTACCCATGCTCCTGTAAAAAACCTCTTCCCCACACTCCACAAAGCAACTTAATGAAATCCATGGGGGCTGGGGAAGGAGGTGCAGACAGACACAGGACAGAGCATGAAAGAAGGGAACTATCTGGACAGGGTATCAGTGGGAGGCTGTAATGTGTATTGGGGGAAATCTTTTTTTTTTTTCCCAGGGGAGAATATCATAAAAATACATCATACAGATGCATGAAAATACACTGAAACCTACTACTATATATAATATGTACTAAAAAAAACTTTAAAAGATAAATTTTAAAATCTACCTGAATCCAAAGAACTAAATTAATAAACAATGCACGTTGGAGCCCATTTCTCAGTTTAGTGAATAAATCGTGTATAACTAAATATACAGCACACTTATAGAAAAAAATACTACCTAGTTTATCTATATTGAAAAAGGTACTCAGTTTATAGAAAAAATACTACCTAGTTTATCTATATTGAAAAAGGTACTCAGTTGATATTTTATAGGTAACACATTTTCTACAGGATCATGTTCACTAAGCACAGCACATCAAGTCTGCAAAACTTACTTTGTAACTGTCCTCTACTTCAGCTAGTTCAAGTTTCACATTTTCAGCAATTTTTACTTGTTCTTTCCACTTCAGCTCCATTTTTGCAAGTTCATCAGCATATTTATTGCATTTGGTTTTCTCATCCTAAATAAAATTAGCATAATTACTAAAAACTTCACATCTCCACAGAGCAGGTATCTATACAAACACACATGTGTGATGATTACTGTAACAGTATAAAACCAAAATGTTTAGCAAGACAAGACTGAATAAATCATTTTATAGCAACGGCATAGCACATATCTACTTAAACAAGTGAGGTAAGTGATCAGTTGACCATGAAGTGTCCTATTAAGAGCACACTGCAACAGATAATATCCCATTTTACTTACAATTTGTTTAAAACAGTTAATATGTCTGTGTTGCAGAGAAAAATACAACCCAAAATACCCATAGTTCTTGTATTTTGGATTAAGATCATGGGTGTACTTTTTAATCACCTCTATTCTTTACATTTCTAAGACTATAGCATTTCATATAACTTTGCAAAAAGAGGAAATCTAAATAAACCACTTTATGGTTTAGCTTTTATGACAGCTCTTTTTTCTTAAAAACACAAGACACCATAAGGAAGAGTTTAAAAATAGTGACCAAAAAGTAAATGGGCCAATCTCATTTTAAATATTTGTTCTTTGGAGGTAAAGCTCAAAAATATTTTGAGCAATTCAATGGAGAAAGGATCAAACATCTAAATTCCACACCTTCCATTCCACACTTCAGAATACACACAAAAACAACTCTACGTGTTCCACAAACCTACATATAAAAGCTGACTACAAGACTTCTAGATGGACCAGGAGCATAGACCACTGGCAACCCACTGGTCTCAACATGGTAAGGCCCTGGTTGTGGTCTCTAAGTACAGCAAAAACAAAACAAGTAACTCCTGGAAACAGTGCAGAGGAATATGTTTAACACCTTGTAGGACTTTTTATTTTTTGAAATACAAAATATAAAAGAAATTGATACTCTATCAAAATTAAAATTTGATTTTCTACAAACATCATTAAGGAAAGGAAAAGTTAACAGCACACATCCAGCAGAGAAAGTAGCAGCATCTACAAACCAGGCAGGCGGGCAGGCAGTTCTGGCAGCGCCATGCCCACGGCTCTTGTAGCACAGTCAACAGATTCATGATGTTCTTTCTACTCTAGTCTGAAGGGTGAATTCTTTGGGCCAGCTGGTCAAAATCACCCACCACACCTATACAATAAAGCTACCCCTGCTTAGCCATCTCTTTGTCTTTAAGTAACCACACAATTTGGCAAAATCTGGTTTTTACTCTTCAAGAAAGAAAAAAAAATTACATAGCAAGATGAACAACTTTTTAATAAAAGATTTTTTAAACTATGTCAGCACTTACAGAAAGATAACAGAGGGGCTAAAGAGATTGCTGAGCGGGTACAGTGCCTCCACATAAAGCATGAGAAGCTGGATTCGGATCCCAGCACTCATGTAAAAGCCAGGTGTGGCAACATGCATTTGCAGTCCTAAAGCTGAGGTACACAAGGACAGACAGATCGCCACAGCTCACTGATCTCGTCTCTAGATACACATCTCAGCAACAGTCTTGAGTATTATACACTGTACAATCATGTGTGCTACACTGTCCTACGAAGCTTCTTTACACCAGCATCAATAAAAACACAACCACTGCATCACACTCCAACATCAGTACCATCCTCATAATTTCTTCTACAGAAAAGATCTCAGAATGTCCAGGTCACAACTTGAGTAAAACACTTTAAACATTACCTTTAAGCAAGTAACAAAAAGTATCTTGTTATTATAGTAACACTGAGCAGATCTACAAGTTTCATTTTGTTGTTCTAAAAAAGTTACCTTCCTTTCCCTTATGCAAAAAAGAAACACACACACAAAACCTTAAAAATCACATACACAAATACAAAATTCTTTTGCTCTCTATTCTAAGCTAGATATAAATGAGAAGCATTTTTCCCTTATA
>CABHPH010140766.1:0-37912 GCA_902168325.1 Peromyscus nudipes | reverse complement strand
CTATAATACCAGAGGAGGTACTACAGATTGAACATCATTATCCTAAAATCTGAAATTCAAGGTCCCTAAAAAATTGAAATGTTCCAAACTCTGAAGCTCTTTGAACACATTCGACACTTCAAGAGCTTCAGATACGAGGCACTGCGGGTCTGTTAATTTTCAGACTGGAAATCATGAACTGTTTACCCAAACATTCCAATTTGTGGAAAAACTTGAAACCTGGAAGTGTTTCTTTCCCAAGTATTTCAAAGAAGGAATATTCAACCTGACACAGTAGACAAATAAATGGAATACTACACACTTTCCTATGGGGTTGTTCTTACATATTTAATAGTCTAAGAAATCGTGTTTTATAAAACTGAAGCATCAATTACACCATACACTAAAAATGGATATATACTTTGGCTGGTATCTATTTTCATTATTGTCAGATATTTGATTTACATAAAGAGGTGAAAGGAAAGAAGTACAAATGAAAATCTAGAGTTCATTCAAATGATTACATGACTCATTTAGTGTACCTACTAAACATTTAACCCATTAACATTAACATCAGTCTACAGGTACACTAATGCAAGATGTACCCTAGTGATCCAAAGCAGGAGGGAAGAGAAGGGATTGAGGAGAATGGGGTATTTCCCCCCACAGAATTATAACTTTTTTAATGTTATAAAATCATTAAGGTAAAATAACTACTTGAAGCGCAAAATAAACCTCCATGTTGAATGTAGTTATTGTGCTGCAAAATCTTGCTTTTCAACTCCATCACTTTTCCACATTTGTCCTTTGTCACTCTTGGTGACCTTCTCTGGTCTGTATTTATAATAATTTTGAGTGTAAGGAATTCTTCCATTTCATTGATCCATGTTTCACCAGTTCAATTTTAAACAGTGAATGTTCTCCTGAAGATACGTATTCCTTTACACTCACACTCTGCATAGTGGCCACATATGAACTTTACCTCACTTTAAAACCTCGTTTTCCTCCCTTGCCTCCATTCTCTCACTCACAAGAACTTACGGAAGCAGCTGAAATTCTCATACATGGAAGCAGACAACATCAAATCAGTATACAGTTTTGAAGGAGGTCACTCTAGACAGAAGGCAATTTTTACCTGCAGAAGACACTGCTGGCCTTACATCCATGGCAGAAGCAGAAGCAGCCGGGTCTGTGTTTATTGAAGCATCATTCACTTTCTGCTGATTCCCAATTCTCTTTGTGAAGACACTGTTAGTACTGGCCTATTCCAAATGTTAACAATAATTATTGAAAAAGTCACTGAATGAGTCATACTGATTTCCTTTACTAAACATGTAAATAATCAAAAAAGTCGTTTTCTCATTTTGAAAGCCTAAAGGGAATAAAGCTACATCTTTTTCCTAACTGATGGAAATGTTGCAAAGGAAAAGGAACTGCTTTTTTCCTGTGAAATCACCAAAATGCATCATTTCTAGAAATCTCACAATCCCACAAATCAAAATGCACCCAGTGGCCCTGGAGTGATGGATGGCTCAGCAGTTAAGAGCATGTGTCGCTCTTGCAGAGGATTTAGGTTTGATTCTTATCACACACAGTGGTTTGCAGCCACCTGTAACTTCAATCCTAGGGGATCCAAAACCCTCTTCTAACTTCCACAAGCGCCAAAAACACATATGTGGTACACACACATATATGCAGGCAAAATACACATAAAATAAAATGAATAAAGCTAATTAAAATTTTTTAAAAAAATAATGTGCTCAAAAACTCAGAAGCCAAAATCTGTGTGAATTACAATGTTCCTCCATAAAATGCTTCCTACTTTACTACTGCATATGCATCCTTGCTCCTGTTTATCCCTGAGAACCTAAAACAGTAGCACACAAATCTTTATCCTGTAATGAATGTTTTTATACTTCACTTCCAAGATTCCCTCACATAAGTCTTCTATTTCAGTATAATTCAGGGCTTTCCTTTAATACATAAACCCATCCAAATGAAATGTCTGCTTTATTATGAATGAATCTACCTACTCTTGAGAAAGCAATGAGAGCAGTCCACTTTGCCACTGTGACATTTAATACTACATACTGAATTTAATTGACAAAGATACTCACCAAGAGCTTAAGAGAGCAATGGCCTAAAGACAAGAGTGCTTGCTCTTGCTTATCCTTGCTGCTGACCTAGCTTCCTTTATTGGCTCTCAGTAAATACAAATCTCAGGTTTAAACACAAAGAGGACTTCCATTACAGTATTAGGCCAATGACTTAAAATCAAGAAGTGATAAGCTGAGGCTCAGCGTGTAAAAGCACTTCCATTAAACTTGACAACATCCTGCATTGCATCCCCTATCCCTGAGACCCAGAGGCTAGAAGGGATAACCAACTCCTACTAGTTGTCTTCTGACCTTCGGCTAGAAGGGATAACCAACTCCTACTAGCTGTCTTCTGACCTTCACATATCACCCAACACACATATATATACCTACATAAATAAAGGTAATAGATACAGTTTGATAATTTATATTCAAAAGGTTAATATTTAGAATACTATACATTTCATTTATAAACAGAAAGCTGACGAAGGAAAATTTCAGTTCACAGACTTCAGTGACACTTACTGACTGGTCTGAAAGTTTGTTTATTTGTTTTTGGAGCCTCTGGCACTCCTTAAACTTTTCTTTGTAATGATCTGCAGCCATCTGCAGCCTGAGTTTCAGATCTTCAACTTCTCTTCTCAGTTCATGTTCCAGTGTATCACTCTTTTCCTTAGGAGAAAAAAAGCACTTCTATAAGGAAAAAATTCTGATACTTCAGAATGTAATAGTAAATCCTAACTTCATTTCCATAATTCCCCCCCCCAGCTTTTAATTTATATTTGTTTTGGGGGTTTGGACTTTATATTCTAAGTCTAAGGTTTACTTAAAAGCTGAGGAAAAATCATCCACCTCCTGAGCAGCAATAATGTAACTTATATGTAACTCCTTTATATAACCACATTGCCGCTTTCTATAGCTAGCAAACAGAAATTCCACAAAAAAAAAGGAATCTCCATCTGATATCAAAAATATGTAATAGAGCAGCTTTTACTGCTAAGAATTATGCTTCACTAGAGCTGGCCTCAAAGGTATTCGAGTGGATGAGCTAACCCTGGCCCTCACCTGAGTAAAGCGGGAAAGCTGGTCCTGGTGGTGTGGGCATAGGAGAACAGGCAGATTGACCAACTCAGTTACCACCCAGGCCCAGATCTAGGGCTTTGAGTTGGCCCTCCCCAACATCTACTCCATCTACAAACTCCATGAAGGTGCCTACACTGCAGAATCAAAGCTGCAGGATCTCCATGACACAGGGCAACAACAGGATATCTGAGAGGAGTCTCAGTGAGAACCTAGTATTGACTGTGCAGCAGAAGCCAGAGGCCTCGAACCAGACCAGTGACTCATTGCAATAAACATTTGCAAGTCAAGCTGTTTGGGCAGAAGGGTGGACTAGGTGACCCACATGATACACTGCAGCTTCCACCAAAGATTGTTTTTTTCTTTTACTTTGCATTTTTATTATTTTTATTTTGTTTTCTTTTGGAAGGGAGGGTTGCAAGAGCAAAGAGCAGATAAAAAAGGGATGGGGAGATGAGGGATAGGGACGCATGATATGAAATTCACAAGAATCAATTAAAAGTAAGAATTATAGAAGTTTTCTTTTCAACCCAAGAAATTACAATGATTTAACAGAATAAATAGCAATCAGTCTTTCTGGCCAGGCTGTGGTGGCACATGTCTTAATCCCAGCACCTGGAAGTCAGAAGCAGACAGATCTCTGTGAGTTCGAGGCCACCCTGATGTACAGAGTGAGTTCCAGGACAGGAAGGACTACACCCTGTCTCAAAACAAACAAACAAAAAGCAAGTAGTCTTTCTGACCTAACTTGTTTGAACATGGGTCCTCTCTTTTTATGGAGCTTATAGTGTGTTGGGAATCAAGATGGGGAACCCCTCGCTTTACCTGGTCCTTTCTGGCAGCAGATAACTGCAGTTCTGCCAGCTGCTTTCTCACTCTCTCGTTTTCTACGCGCACAGTATGGAGATCTGCCATTGTTTTATCTCGCACGTTCACAGCATCACTCAGTTCTTTGGCCAAAAAGATAGCTTCTTGCCGTGTTGCCTGAACTTGTTCCTCCGCTTTACGAAGTTTCTCCTTTAAAAATATTGTATCTTCCTGAAGAAAGGTAGATAATACACAATCGCATTTAAAATGTTAAAATTTAGAAAGTTTCAACAGTTCCAGAATTTTAAATTAAACAATGCTTTTCTACTCATGCCTTAGGCTTCAAGATTTCTCCTGTGACAGCCCTCCGCTATGTTCACTACTCCACTCTAAGTATGACAGGAAGTCAGTTAACACACCCAGTCCTTAAGTCCTGACTGGACTATAAACAAAGGAAAGCTGCTGAGACCGAACGAATGACAATCCCCCTACCCCACTCTCTTTACCCCGTTACTCCAGTCAGGACTCTCATTTTTCACTAGCATCAAAATAACTTCAAAGACTTCTTTGTAACACCAAAAACACCAGTTACAAGATGTTTCCTTTTTTCAAACCTAAAAGACAGCTAATAAAATATTTAGCTACCATCATATCATTATGAAAACATGGAAGAAACATACAACACATTAAAGTATAATGAATATGAAAGTCTTATTTTTAGTCTGCTAAAAATAATGTAAAATAAAGTAAAACTCAATTCAATCTTGGTTTTGAAATTGTTAGATCCACAGGAAAATATGTTAAATGACCATATAGGGCTGAGGTGTACAAAATCTTCATAAGCATAACCATAATAGTATCTTGTTTCTTGGTTTGTCTACCAGGATTTCATAGTCCAGGTTAGTCTGGACTTGCCATGTTGCAGAGGATGGATGACCTGAAACTCCTGACACTGTCTCGACCTCCTAAGTGCAGGGTTTGCATGTATGTACCACTACGTCTCCTTTATGTGGTACTGAAGAATGAACAAAGGCTCCCTATATGCTACAGAAGGAAGCACTCCACCACCAGGGCCATATCTTGAATCTTTTTTTTAAAATAATTTATTTAATTTTATGTGTATTGGTGTAAGGATGTCAGATCTCCTAGAACTATAGTTCCAGACAGTTGTGAGTTGCCATGTGGGTGCTGGGAATTAAACCTGAGTCCTCTGGAGGAGCCAGTGCTCTTAACCGCTGAGCCATCTTTCCAGCTCCTATATCTTGAATCTTAATAGTTTTAATCACACATCAATTTCTATGTCAAGAAAGGAAAAAAATAACTAACAGAAAATTTCTTTTAATATAATCAAGGAAAGTTTAATACTATTCTGATTTAAGTATTTTCCCAACCAATCACAAGGGAGTATATATACCCCAAATGGTCAAACATATGAAGACTGATTTTATTTATTACTATTTTTGTTTGTTTTGAGACAGGTTCCCTCTACACAGCCCTGGCTGTCCTGGAACTCACCAGGGTGGCCTAGAACTCACAGAGGTCCACCTGATTCTGCCTCAGAGTGCTAGGATTAAAAGCATGCACCACCACCATCGCACAGCAAGATTAATTAAAAGACAGAAAAGAAGAAAAGAAAAGAAAAGAAAGCGTTGCTATGCACAAAAGTTTCAAATCAACAAGGTTAAAACAAATGCTTTCTTTCAAACTGACCAAGACAAAATAGTAAGCTATTATTTAGACGGGTTTGGAGAAACAGGAGCATTCACAATTACACGAACCCTAACTGGCACTCCTCTCCCAGCAAGCTTTCAAGATTCACCAATACCTTAAAACTTCTCTTGGGTCTTGATCTAGTGATTTTATCTTCAAAAAGTACTCAAGAAAACTGTTAGTGGTGTAGACAAAGGTTTGTCTTTCAGAATTCAATACTTTAAAATAGTAAAAATCCTTAAGATTTTAAGGTATCTAAAATGCAGTTGTTTTGAACTAAATAAACTATGCCATACCATACCTCCACATAATGAAAAGTTATTAATGCCACTGTAGACCAGAGCACACATTACACCACTGGGAGAAAAACTCAATATAGCTATCTTTTGAAAGGCAATTTGAAAATAACTATCAAAAATTAAATGCCCATTAGTTCACCAACTCCATTAGATAGAATTTATTCTATAGACTTAACCATGTGCCTAGTATAACTTTAACTAAACAAGAATATTGACTGCAGTATGCTCAGAAAAGCTGAAGGCAGTAAACTACAGAAGTACTGACTACACAGATTCTGAATGACAAGAAAGAATACTGTGTAGCTATAATCATGAATGAAAGGTTCTACAAGTATATCCATAGTAGCATTTTATAACTCAAAAAAAAAAAAAGTTAGGGCTAGGCATGGGCCAAGTATCTTTAATCCAAGCATTCAAAGGCAGAAGCAGGCCAGTCTGACCTACATACTGAGTTCCAGGCCAGCTAGGGTTATAGAATGAGAACCTGTCTCAAAAGGAAAAAAAAAAAAAAAAACAGTAAAAAGTTCTGGGAAACTACACTCGGGACCCCCCCCCACACACACACACATATTCATATATTCTCATTTGAGTTAAAATGTAACTTTAAATTAAAATCCTACAATCATACAGCAAAGAAAGGATGTTAGCTTTTAGTTTGCACCCTTATCACTATTTAAATTCTTTTATAACCATAAATTCACACCGCATTACAATCTACTAAAACATTTTAGCAATTAGTAATTATTTTCCTCACTATTTAAAAATTATGATTTTTCACTGAAGTCTTGCTTAAATGTTAAAAAGATGCTTAAAGATACTTTAGCATCTTATTAAATCAAATAAATATAATCAAACACACTTTTCACATTTGCATTTGCAATCTTTTAGATCAAAAAAGCAACTGTAGGCTTAATCAGGAATTTAAATGTCATAGACTTCTAACATTTTCAGAGTTGCATTAACTATACCTCCAGTATAATTCACATCAAAATGCCAAAACAACCTAATATTCATCCATAAAAGCTAAGCAGTAAAATAAGATGAATGCTATGGAATAATCTTTCTGGACACTGTGAATATGTATTACTCTCATTGGTTAATAAAAAGATGAGAGGCCGGTAGCCAGGCAAGAAGTATAGGAGAGACAGGCAGAAACAGAGGACTCTGGAAAGAAGAAGGCGGAGTCAGAGGAGATGCCAGCCAGTCAGCCAGCCAGCTAGCTAGCCACAGTGTAGAAAATGAGGTAACAACCCATGAGCCACGTGGCAAAGCATAGATAGAAATATAGGTTAATTTAAGTGTACGAGTTAGCTAGTAACAAGCCTGAGCTATTGAACGAGCATTTATAATATTAAGCCTCCATATTGGTTATTTGGGAAATGGCTGCTGGGACAGGAAAACTCTGCCTACAGATGAATGTATCCATGCAATACTATGTAGCTACTGGAAAAGATGAGGAAGAGCTCTATGCAATGCTAAAGCAGATACGTCATGCTACATAAAGCAATAGTCCAGGTAGGTGATGGATGCCTATAATCCCAGTACTTAGGAGCTGGAGGCAGGAGGCGTTTAGTAACTTGGTTGTGATTTTATTTTTCAAAAGAAATGGCTGAGGAACTAGAGAGGACTCCAGGGTTAAGTAACCCCAGCTCCAGGGGATCCAACTGCTTTCTTCTGGCCTCCACAGGTGCCCACATGCTTCAAACATAGACACATAAATAAAAATAAAATAAATCTTAATTAAAAAGGAAAGAGGTTTTTTAAAAAAAGCTGGGAAGAATATAAAACAAGACTAAAAACAATCATACTAGAGATAAGTTTCACCATCTTCAACAACATTTTTCTAAAGTACTTACTTTAGTTGAGGCTGTAAGCAGGAGAGCCCTGGACAAATTTTCCTTTTCAACCAAACATGACTGCAGTTTGTCAATCTCTTCTTTGAACTGGGTAATCATGCTTTCTTTGTTTCCATCTAAATTCTTTAAAGTCTGTACCTCTGACACAAGCTTGGTATTTTCTATTTCTGTATTCTTCAAATGTACCTGTGACAGCAGTGTTTGAAATCGTCAAGAATATTCTTGCTAGCATCATAATCCAAATTAGTCAAAGTTTAAAATACCATTATTTCTTCTTCATCCAAAAATGCCAAAGGAGGAACTAGGTGGCAGGAGACCCAAGTTCTGCAAAATGGCTACCTGGGCATACAGGGGCAGAACACAGCTTTTGGAAGGTTTTCGCTTCCCATAGCGATTAATTCTAAGGTCTAACTATATATTACATGATCTCTAAAGACTTTTCCATCAGTTTAATCATTTCTTTTCTATTTTAAAATGTAAACATCTGGGTGTTTTTTGGGGGTGAGGGAACATCATGCTACAGGCATATTCAGAAATTAAGAGTGAAAAAGGTCTGAAAACCAATTGGGCTACATTCAAAACATCTTAAACAGTTATACTTTTTAAAAAGATGTATCTTCCTTTTAATGATGTGTATAGATGTAGGTTTGTGGGTATGTGCATGCAAATGTTAGGTGCCCACAAAGGCCAGAGGTATCAGAGTTACGGGTGGTTGTAAGCCACCTGATGTGAGTGCTAGCAACCACACTCTGGTCCTCAGTAAAATGAACCTTAACCCACTGGGCTGTTTCCAGTCCAATTCCACTTTTTGCTTATAAAAAGTACTATGCTGTCTATTTCCCATGAGACTGAAGTTGCCCTTTGACTTCCATAGGTCAACTGTGGCCTCCCAGCCCTACACACATCATGTACTCACATCATGCATGCACATACATGTACACGGGCATACACACACAAATTTTTTTTATGTGCTAAAGAGAAATGAATTGCTTTTTGCACTTCACTCTTCACAGTGAAGCTAAAGGACTAGTTCCTGTTCCTAGGATGAAATGTATCTCTGGTCCTCCGAAGCTGTCAACAGCCCAAATCTCTGCAGCATCACTTCTAAAACACTACCTAATGCTCATAACTATCAGCTCATAAAAGCGACTTGAGGCCGACAATTTAGAATGTTCATCTCAAACCTTTAAAAAAAATCTTTGTCTATGTATGTCTATTCATGTTTGGAGTGTGCGGGTGTCACAGAGCACATATGCTATGGTGCCTGTGTGAAGGTCAGGGGACATCCTCAGATGTTGGACCCCGTCTTCCACCTTCGCTAGATAGGGTCTCTTGTCAGCCACTGACTACATCAAGCTAGCTGGCGTACAAGCTTCCAGGGATTCTCTTATCTCCACCATCCACCTCGTTATAGTAAACTGGGATTACAGACATATGCTGTGGGGGTTTGAAAGAAAATCGCCCCCAAAAGGGAGTGGCACCATTAGGAGGTGTGGTTTTGTTGGAGTAGGCATGCTCTGGTTGGAGGAAGTGTGACACTGTGAAGGTAGGCTTTGTGGCCTCATATACGCTCAAGTCACGTCCAGTGAGACTACTTCCTGTTGCCTGCAAATCAACATGTGGCAGATACCTCTCCAGCACTCCAGCTGCTGTCTTGCTTCCTGCCATGTTAATAGACTGAACCTCTGAATTGTAAGCAAGCCACCCCAACTAAATGTTTCCCTTTGTAAGAGTTGCCGTGGTCATGGTGTCTCTTCAGAGCAAGAGAAACCCTAACTAAAACACTTGCCATTGTGTCCAGCTTCCTATGGACTCTTGGGATCTGAACTCAGGTTCTCACACTTAAATGCAAGTACCTTTTCACTTAGCAATATTCCCAGCCATTAATTTAGAACTTTCTACAGGAAATGTTTCTTAGATACTTAAGAAAATTAATCTCAATTTTCACCCATGATTAAGCTAATTTAGTCCATATTGCAGGCTTTAAAAGGATAGAAAATTTTTGAAAGATAAGACTCACAAGCAGTGGGGTATTTTATAAAACTGTAATCTCTGACAATTTTTTCAAAAAGCCAATCTGAAGTATGATCAGGGGCCTGGCAAAGTGGGTCCAGGCACTTGTGGCCGAGCCTGACAGCTGTGCTCAATCCCCAACCCCCCTATGGCAGGAAAGAGAGAACAGACTCCTCCAAGTTGTTCTCTGACCTCCACACATACCATGGCTTCTGCATGCTCACACTTACACACAATAGTGTACACACACGTATACACACATCAAATAAATGTAAATTTTTTTAATATGATCATCTCTGAAGAAATGTATATTCTTAAAAGGTGAAAACACTTTATATGAATTCTGATAAACAACTATCCTGCTACCATTAAACTTCTTTAATTATACAGTACCTACTACGTATCTAAAACATCTAAACACTAGCTTTTAGGGACAATATGCATTGTAGTTATGATTTCCTCTTGCTTCCTTCCCATCTTGGACTGCTCACCCTAAAGTCAACTGCCATGATCATGAGACATGCAAGAGGCCTTCTAGAGACAGCTGAAGGGCCTCCTTATAAAACTATGAGGACCTCACTATAAAACCATGGAAGTATATTCCCCAAGGCCCCATACAAACCTTTAGCAGACTACAGCCCATCATTCTCCTGACTGCAATGATACAAGTGCCCAGGAGCTCAGCGGAATTGCTCAAATTCCCAACCCTAGAAGCCCGTGGAGTAAGAAAGGAAAAGATAATAGAAATGGCACTTTACCTTATAAAGCTCCTTCTCATCCCTTTCTGTCTTCAGCTGACATTCAAGTTGTTCTCTTTCATGCTGTGCCTTCCTGAGTTTATCCTTCAAACTGTGTTAAGATGAAAAAAAAATTAATATAAACCATCAAGAACTTTGTTAAGCATTGAAGTCACTTTTTAAAAGCACCAGACATACCTGTCCAGCTCAGTTTCTTTTTCAATTGCTTTATGTGTCACTGACACAAGATCTTCTTCAAGTTGGAGAGCTTTAGATGTAGCATCACTGTATCTCTTCCTAAACTCTTCATTTTCCATTCTCAAACTTTGTGAGACTTCAAGAAGGTCCTTAGAAACAACAATAAAGTATTTTTCAGTAAAACAATATTGTGGCCGGGCAGTAGTGGCACACGCCTTTAATTCCAGCACTCCGGAGGCAGAGGCAAGCAGATTTCTGTGAGTTCAAGGCCAGCCTGGTCTACAAAGCAAGTTCCAGGACAGGCTCCAAAGCTACACAGAGAAACCTTGTCTCAAAAAGCCAAAACAAACAAACAAACAAACAAAAAAACAAAAAAAGCAATATTGTGTATACTTCTGAACCCTTTCCTTTAAAAAAAAAAAAAAGAAGTCCAGTGTGGTGGTGCACACCTTTAATCCCAGCACTCAGGCAGCAGAGGCAGGCGGATCTTCTATGAATTTGAAGCTAACCTGGTCTACAGAGCGAGTTCCAGGACAGCCAGGACTATGAAGAGAGACCTTATCTCAAATAATAAGCTTTTAAAAAGGGTTTCATTGTATCTCTTGGGTGCTGGGACTACAGGCATGTACCACTACATCTAGCTTTGAATTCTTACAATTTCCATCCTACATTTATTCCTCCAAGTTGTATAATCCAAGACTGTAAAATAAACCTGAAATTCTAACTTTCATACACTCAACCTTTTTGTTTTTATTTTCATTTTGTTTTGTATTTTTGTGAGTATGCAATATGTCCATGTGAACCTATGCACACATATACTTGCAGGGTGTGCAAGCCTGTGCTTATGGAAGGCCAGAAAAGGGCACCGAGTCTTCTCCTATCACTCAACACCTAGTCTTTTGAAACAGAGTCTCCCCCTTGAGCCTGAGGCGTTTTCTTCATCAGGCTGGAAGCCAGGAAGCCCCAGTGTTCCTCCTTTATCTGCCCAGCTTGAAACTGGGGCTACAGGCTTTTGCAGTGATGCCCAGCTTTTTATGTGGGTTCTGGAATCTATACCCTGGTCCTTATGATTGAAGAACAAATTCATTTAACCACTAAGCCATTTCTCTAGCTCCCAAGTTTTTGTTTGTTTTGTTCTGAAAGAATGCCATGTAGCTGAGGCTGACCTCGAACTGTTGATACTCCTACCTCAACTTCCCATGTGCTGAGATCACAGGCGTGCACTACCATGTCCAGCCTGAACTATTAGCATATCAATTATTAACATATATTTCCCATCTCTGCTTTTCATGCACTCTTTTTTGACTTCACTAACTTCTCCACCAGAGGGCAGGCAAAAAAATTAAATTAAAAAATTCTAATTAATTCATTTTTGTTTTTGACATCTTACTTTTATTATGTCAGTGACAGTCATTCTGGTCTCATACGACACTATCAAGGTTAACACTCATTCCAGTATATATCACTAAGTGCCATCCAAGAACTACAAAACATGCCTATATATCTAAACCACCGCTCCTAACATTCTCTGCGGTGGGATTCATTCAAAAAGACTAACACAAAAGATAAAAATAGAACTTTCTACTTTAAACAGATACTACTTTAAAGCTTAAAATACCTTCCTCACATGAATTATGACAATTAAATATGCCCTCTAAGTTTCACTCCTAGCTAACTGATAAAATTTTGAGTCAAGTATAACAAAGTATACAAAGGTGCCCCTATGGAAAACTATACACCAAAAAATTTGGTAAGTATTTTCATTTTCCAAAAGCTGTGTATGACAGCATATACCTGTGATGGCAATACTCAGGAGGCTGAGGTAAGATAAGCAAGCCTGAGGCCAGCCTGGTTTACATAAGAGACCCTGTCTCAGACAAAAAAGATGGAAGAGGAAAAGGCAGTGGGTGGGAAGGAACTAAGATCACTGACTAATGATTGAATAAATAATTACTAAGAGTAGGCCTTGTTGGCCAGAAGAACAAGAAAAGACACAACTGAAAGAAAGCTTCAATCCTGGCCATAGGCACGAGGCTAGCCAACTGGATATAACATTGAGATTGTGACCATAAAAATCATAATCTTTAGGGTTTTTTTGATAAGTAAAAATTACTTTTGTGAGTTATTATAAAACCCATGACCAGGTGACTGCATTTTTTTTTCTATAGTTTGCAGTTTTAAGCTCAAATCCAGTTTTCTACATAGTCATTTTTGTATGACTCAAGAAATAATGCTCATTTTAGCTAGGTAGGGTTTTTGTTTTGTTTTAGTTGGAGGATAATTTACAGCCTTTCTCACATTAGGAACTTTACTCAGGTTACTGAGTTCTACCTTGTTTCTGCTGCTGTTTGGGTGTTCAGACTTAAGGCTCTAACTGTGCAACCTATGCTGTTGTGAACTTGGTCTTGAACTCTGTCTTCCTGGCTCACTGAGTGTTGAGATCTAAGGTGTGTGACACCATGCCTATCAATTATGGTTTTGAAGAGCAATTTTAACTTCTTCATTCTAGCTTCTATTTATTCAGGGTTTATTATTCCTATGTGAATTTTTCACACCCCACATCCCTCCTCAACTCTAGCAAGTGTAGAATTAGATGTAAAATATTGAGAAACGGTTTTAAGAAGCCTGATGTGGTTGTTCATGCCTGTAATCTTAGTATTGGGAAGGCCAAGGATGATTTCCAAGAGTTCAAGGGCTGGGTTACATAGTAAGAAAAACAAAGAAGTCCGAGAACCACATCAACAAGCCTGGTACCAAAAAGCCTCAGAGTATTTTAACTATTCTTAAATGTAAAAGAGGTTGTGGAAGATGATCAATAGGAACTGACATTCTTGGGGCTGGCGAGATGACTCCATGGTTAAGAGCACTTGCTGCTCTTGCAGAAGGCTTATCTATTCCTAGCACCCAGAGGACTGGATCCCCAATTCTGACCGCCAAGGGCACCAGGCATGCACATGGTGCATAGTGACATACATGTACCATACACACAAAACACCATACAACAAAAAAGAAAATGAACACCTTTATTTCTACTTTCCTCAAGACCTGATTGTCAATCTGGTGTAACAAACCTTCTGCTCAGCCTGCAGCTGCTCACATCGCCCTTTTTCATGGCTCAGCTCTCTCTCCATTCTTCCAACTTGTTCTCGAAGCTGTGCTGTTTCTTTTTCAAGAACAGCAATCAATTTTACCAATTCTTCTTTTTCTTTCATGATCTTCTCAATTTTCAGCTATTTTTTAAAAAAAACCTCAAATAAATTAGTTTTTATCATAAAATATTACAATTTTAGTTTCCTTTTAAAAAGTGAATTCACAAATTTTTACATTCTACCTACTGTGTGTCATTCAGCCTGTTAGCCTTCTGTTAGAAAACTTCACAATGTGTGTGCAACATATATACACAAACATATAGCCAATTGTGTAGAGGGCACAAAGTCCTTGTGCTCACAGATAAGCACTAGGGAAACCAGGAATGCTAATTAAACAGGCAGGATTGTCTCTTTAATAAAGAGATGCATACCTGCTTCTCAGACAGAAGGCTGGGAGTAGATGTAGTTAATAGCCTGGTGACCTGTGCTATCCTATAGGCCAGGCTACACCTCAATCTCCCAGACCATTTATTATGTTTATTCCAGACTCTTCCTCGCTAGGCCTTTATCTTTAGATCTGCTTCTCAGTGAATAGAACCTATCCTTAGGGGAGCTGTCACTTGTACTTTATAGCCTGGTCACCTCTAAGCTATCCGTATGAATGAGATCACATTAGATCCCCCCTAGGCCCGTAAGTTACAGAACCTATCTTTATGAAAGAGGCCATATGTACTTTGAAAGAGTTTCAATGTAGTCACACCTTACGCTTTATTGTAATATGGGATTTGAGATAATTATTACCAGGAAATTTTTTTCCAAAATGGTACTGTATTTAAATATCCCTAAAATAAACTGCCCAGTGTCAGACTCTAGAATTTTAAACCAACACGGGCTACTGAGTTACACTGATCTGAATTTCCTTCTTGCCTCATGTGGACTTAATAGTAATAGCCCTGGTATCTGCAGAAACAGCCCCCACCCCACAACTTTTTTAAGTAAAAATGCAAATTTAAAGATTAAGACTATACTAATATACCAACTCCAGCTGGTTCTTATGGAAATGCTGCTAACTACTCAGTTCAGGAAAATCTGAACTCCAGCAGGAACCACTAAACAAAACCTAAAGTAAAGGACCTAACAGGTCATAAGATGGTTAGCATTTCTTATAAAAAGAAGTCTTTGCTTCTAACCAGAGGAAAATAGAGATTCAGTTAAGAATTTCTAAAGGAAGTGTTTAGCTGATAAATATTTTTCCCCAACAGACCCCACATAAAGCTTTCCAGAGCCGTAGAATCACAGATATAAGTGACTAAAATCTAAAATGACTCAGGAAAGCAGAACTGCTAAAATCCTTTAGAAAATTTTTTCTTTTTGCAGCAACACACATCAAAATGCACAGAATAAATGTTCTCCAAGTGGAAAAGCCGATGAGGAAGGATGCTAAGGAGAACTGAAGAAAGATGGTGGTAGATGGATTTGACCAAAATATATTACATCAATGTAGGAAACTTTCAAAGAATAAAGATGTAAAAGTTTAATCACTCAATTTTTAATATTTATACCTATTGAAAATTAACTTGTAATAAATGATATCCAATTAAGTCAATGAAAAATTAAGACCAAGCAAGTTGATAAATCCTACGGGTTAATACCATCATTAACTTAGCATTAAATCTGCTCAAAACTTTCTACCAGATTAGAAATGATGATCATCTTCACCTAATACAATAGAAAAACTATCAGAATCAAATTTTTTCAGTGATTAATTTATAACATTTCATGAAGAATTTACTAAAGCCTAGTAGAAAAATTTTAAAGAATTTAAATTTGATTAAAATGAACATAAATCTAGGTCTGGAGATAAAAGTTCAAAAAAGTATTTGCCTGACATGTGTCAAGGTCCAAGATTTAACACCAACACAGCTTTTTTTTCCTTTCTTTTTCTTTTTTCTTTTCCTTTAAGTACACAAACTGTCTACAGCCATACCATCCTGAAAGTGCCAGATCTCTTCTGATCTGGAAGCTAAGCAGGGTCAAGTCTAGTTAGTACTTAGGTGGGAAACAAAAAACTATATATAAATCTATGAACTATATATAAATATAAATTTCTGCTCCCAAATTTCTATTTTGAAATCTTTTTAAGAACACATACACTCCTCAATTCACTAATCATCGATGTGCTACCATGTTCATTTCCCATTTCATTCTTTTGGGAGAGGTTAACAAAACAGGCTGGCCTAAAACTCTGCCTCTGGCTTTTGCTTCCCAAATGCTGTGAATACAGATGTAACGTAATGTGCCACCACATCTGGTTTATATTATATCATAGTTTATGTAATTTTTGCTTTATTTTGCTAAACCATCCAAAACAAAATTATGGACACTCCACCCCTAAGTACCTCAGAGCAAGCACCTCTAATAATAATCAGTGCAGTCTCCCTTTTAACCATTTCTGTGATTGAGCTAAGGAAATTAGGATAATTTTGCAATAGATATCCCTTGGTCAAACACCCCTTATGATCCCTAAAATCTTTTTTTTTTTTGGCCTATTATCTAACCCAGGTTCACAATCTCTAAGACTATTTCTCATTAATCACTTTTAATGTACAGTGTTGATGAAATCATTAAAGACATCAATGAATGTAGGACTTGTGAGAAAACAAAACCATTTTTATCTCAGAAACATTTCCCAAGAGGCAGCAATTCAAATTTTCTTTATAACACAGCATTTGTGGAGCAAAGAAAAAGTGCAAGGAACTGGGCTGTGTCCCAATTACAGAAAACTCTCTCCAGAGACATGGAATGTCCATCACGTGGCAGGGCTTCAGATAAGGGTGGTCTGACAAGTATTTAAAACCACATATTAATGCTAACTGCATTCCTAGGAGCAGAGTTTATTCCAGTATCTCTGCCTAGCATTCAAATACCAGGCTAAGACTCTGATCAGAGGCAGTCGTCACTATGAAATGTCTCAGTCACCCTATAAAAGCTGCATTTCTTATTTAGATAAGAGAGGAATTTCTAGGACAAGGAAGGACAGAGATGTAAGAATTCACAGTAAAAGATGGCCAGCTCCTTCTAACTCCCGAATGGACTGTCTCAGGACAGCCTGACAGTAGAAGACAGTGTATGACAGTGTAAATTCTTGCCTTGCCTTTTCTAGTCTCAGTTCTTAAAGGTAAACAAAGAAAACTCAAAAGCATAAAATATCTGTTTTCAAAGATCTGTCCATAAAGAAAAACCAATCACCAGCAATATATAAAATAGACATAATTAACAAAAAATATAGTGAACCAATCTAAAATGCTATTTTTATCATAAAGGGACTAATACAATTAATCACATTATTTCAAAGAGCAGTCTAGCTTTCAGATATAAAGGAGAAAATGTGATCTTAAAACGCATTTTTTCTCACTTCCTAATTACTAAAACCCAAAACGTACGGCATGGTTAGCCAGTGAACCCACAACATTCAGTTTCACAATGTGAATGATAGTTGGATGTACTGCTTCACTACTCTCGGCCAGTTCCATCTAAGTCGCAACAACTCAGCAATCATACAGACTACGGCACCTGAAGGAGAAAGCCCCGGGTGGGAACAGGATGTGAGCCCTGTCTAAGAGCGCTCCAAGGCTGTCCCACTACACTAGCTACTGTGCACAGGGCACCTTTAGGCCCTAAATTAGGACTCTCCTTGTTATTCATCTGACAATGCCTACCACAATGGAACCACAAAAGAATTTGACCAAAGGCTAGCCCTGCCAGCTAGTCTAGCCCAGATGGCAAACTCTAAGTTCAAGGAGAACCCCCATCTCAAAAAGTAAGGGTGAGAGAGACTGAGGAAGACAGTCAGCACTGACTTCTGGCCTCTACACATATATTCACTTCTAATGCCTCACCGTAGGTGCTCACCTCAAGAAGGCCAGCTTTTGTGGTCACCACCAACATATCAGAATTTCCTTCATCTTCCATAGTGAGCAGCTCTTCAACTGGAGAGGCAGCTCGAAACTGGAAAGGAGTACTTGCTCCACGAATTTCACCCTTATGGGTGACGTAACAGAACTGATAAAATTCTCCATCATCATTTGGAAGGTAATATCCTAAGAGGTGGGCAAAAAAATTATTAAACTTGCTATTATAAAATGTTTATTTACTTAACAATACTTTCCATCTCTTCCTCCATATTATTATTCTGAATATATCTAGAATGAGTCTTTCCTATTCACAAATTTATCAGTCCCAAACACTCTTTCTTCTCAAACATACTCCAAGGTTTTATCTCTTAGATGTAAGCTTACATACCCACTCCCCCTTTATCTTTTTCTTATGAATTTTTAACTGACATGTACGGGTGTATTGTCTGGGAGTATGTCTGTGTACCACCTGCATTCAGGATCCCTGCAGAGGTAGAAGGAGGCACCAGATACACAGGGACTGAAGTTACACAGATGGTTGGGAGTTGCCACAAGGGTACTGTAGACTGAATCTGGGTCCTCTGCAAGACCAGCCAGTGTGCTTAACCACTGAGCCATCTCTCACAGCCCGTTCCCCCCTATATCTTAACTATGGCAAAATCAACTCAAAGCTCCAGAGCTAAGTCTGTACTTCAAAATGAGAAAGAGGCTGGATGGAGAAGGGGAGACCCTGTGAAGTCTAAGGACTGGGAGTGGGACTGGAGAATACATGACTTAAGAAATGTTCCCTCCAGTGTGACATTCATTGATGTGAAAAAGAAATATTAACTATAGGAATATGCTACATATGTGAACTGTGTAAAGGCAAAAAAGGACGACGAAGCCCATTGGTGCAGCACAAGAAAAAAAGTGAGATTTGCAACTTTAGAGCTCTGTTTAGGATATGACTGAAGCCATCTAAGTTCTTTAAGCTGTACAGATAATGCATTTATAACATTACTATATGAAAAATACCATGTTCGATACTGAGTTTCTTCTTTTTCAATTTGTTACCCTCCCCTTTAAATTTTGCTAGACTGTCCTAATTCAAAATTAATCTTGATCTCTTTAAATATAACACAAAGTTTTTTTTTAATCTAAAAAAGCTTTCAATTCTATACTCTACATTACTACTCACAAAGTACATGCCTTTGGGAGTATGAAAGCTAAGGGGTATTGGAAATTGAACCTGGGCCTCACTCAAGCTAAGCAAGTGCTTTACATCCTAAAGCCTTCAAAAAAAAGTTCATGTCAAGACATGGTGTCAAACTTATAATCCTTCTGCACTGGCCTCCCATACAGCTGGAAAATACTTCCATGTACCACCACGCTGAACTTTGTACATGCTTTATATGTACATGCTTTATATACCTACTAATCTATGTCTTAAAATTTTTAGATTCCTTATTATGAAACCTACTTTATTCACCTGATTTTAACTATTTTCAAAAATAGGTAGCTTTTCTTCTTAGAAACAGAATGCAAGGCAAACCAGAAAACTTTTTGTGGTACTTAGTGAGCAAAAAGTAGCCCTTAAACTATGTTTGAACTTTCAAATTGCATTCATGTATTTCTTTTGTGTGGATGTGTGTGCACTCGTGCATAAGCATGCCAAGGAGAGCACATGATGGTCAGAAGACCACTTCCAGGAGTCCCTTCTCTCCCTCCGCAATGTGGGTCCCAGGGGCAAACTCAACCATCAGCCTTCTTTACCTGCTCAGTCATCTTGCTGGCCCTCAAAAACAAATTTGAGCCAGGTGGTGGTGGCACACGCCTTTAATCCCATCACTTGGGAGGCAGAGGCAGGTGGATCTCTGTGAGTTCGAGGCCAGCCTGGTCTGCAGAGTGAGATCCAGGACAGGCACCAAAACTACAACAGAGAAACCCTGTCTCTAAAAACAAAACAAAACAAAACAAAACAAAAAAAGAAAGGATATGAAAGAAAAGGGCATATCAGAAGAAAAAAAAAAATGGCAACTCACCTGAAGGTACTTCTAAGGGCCAAAGCCAAAACAATTTCAACAACAAAAACTTTACTACTTTAAAAAGTACAGCGCCGGGTGCTGGTGGCGCACGCCTTTAATCCCAGCACTCGGGAGGCAGAGGCAGGCGGATCTCTGTGAGTTCGAGGCCAGCCTGGGCTACCAAGTGAGCTCCAGGAAAGGCGCAAAGCTACACAGAGAAACCCTGTCTCGAAAAAAACCAAAAAAAAAAAAAAAACTAGTACCGTACAATCTTTAAAAATAATACCAGGCTTTATTTCTTAAAAGGAAATGAGTTCATGGAAAAGGATAACTAACAATAATTTCAACTAAGATACAAATTGTGTGCATAAACATCACAATAATAACTATCATAAACAAAATGTACTGAGGGATACTGAAATTAGTGACTGAAACATAAAGAGAAGCAAGGTATTTTCATATTTTAAAGTAGCTCACTCCATAATATTGTTTAATTACAAAGAGAAAACTACTAACTTTAAGGTAGCAGAGCCTAGATGGCATCAGTGGTCAGACGAACACCAGTAGATGAACACACTCCCAAACACAATGCACTGTGAAAGGCATATGACTTCTGTGACACTCTTCCCCTCAAAATGTGTAATCTCGATCTTACCATGAGAAAATAGCAAACTAATCCCAAAGGAGACATGCTCAAGAGCATTCCTCAGGGATGACAAGACACCAAGGAGATTAAGATTTGACAAATATATACCATATGAGGTTAGGGTTGTCTCTAACAGCAGGAACAGAGCATGGGTGGAAACATTGCTATTACCTGAGCAAAGGGTGTGCTTTAATTAAGATTATTGCAACTCAACAACTGGTTAAAAGCACTTGCTGCTCTTGCAAAGAACACAGGCTCAGTTTCCAGCCCCCACATGGTGGCTCACAACCATCTCTAACTCCAGTTAGAGGAGATCCAATACCTTCTTCTAGCCTCTGTGGATACCAATCACTCACCTAGATACACAGACCTATAGGCAGGCACAACATCCATACACAGAAAATAAAATCAACCTTTAAAACAAAAATAAAAGGCCAGAATCATTATCCACCAAACCTGACAACCAAACCTGGCAACCTGAGTTAATCCCAATGCCCATATATTAGGAGTGAATCAATTCCTGTAAGTTGTTCTCTGACCTGTGCTTTTGACAGACAGACAGGTAGACAGATAGACACAGACACACACACACACACACACACACACACACAGTTTAATGATTATAAAAAAAATTTTAAATAAAATCCCTACAATATAGACAATATTCTTATATGCTACTTAAAAAAAACCCTAAAATGATCTGCTTTAAAAGTATTTCAAATAAATGTATTCAATCAGTGCTACAATTTAAGACTATTTGTTTAGAAATTAAAGCACGAGCAAGCAAAAATCAGTCAATCTGTAATGTGACATCAGTGTTCAGTAAAACACACATCAAATTCAAACTAAAAACACTGCCGAATTAGTCAAGCTTCTTTACTGTTTCTGTGCTTAGCTCCTAGGAAAATGTCTTCGGGTATAGACAAATAACTGGATGTTCTTACATGTTTACTACATCACTAATAAATGCATTAGTCACAGAACAAATCCAGTAAGTTAACTCATTTTTAAAAGAAAAACATCCACAATAAAGATAGAGGGTCAGGCAGTGCTGGCACATACCAGGCAGGTGGATCTCTGTGAATTTGAGGCCAGCCTGATCTAAAGAGTGAGTCCTAAAACAGAGAAACCCTGTCTTGGAAAAAAACAAAAACAAAAACAGATGAACAGAAATAAATCCACATCTTTAAAGAAAAAACTGAAATGTAACAAATTGAGCTCTAGCACATGTTTAAATTTGATCACCTAAGAAAGTTCATATACTGTTTCAATGGTGATTTCCAGTGCAAGCCATAAAGTGCTAATGAGTCAAGAAAGCCAGGGGAAGTTCTGTTCACAAAAGACACAAGTATTATGATGCTTCTTCAAAACTATCAGTTATCATATGACTTAGCAGTTCCACTCCTGGGCATCCACCCAGAAGAAATGAACATGTGTCCACACAAAGACCTGAATAACAATATCCACAGGAGCATTGCTCATGGCAGCCTCAAAGCAGAAATATCCCAAATGTTCACCAACTGAGGAGTGAACCAAGTGTGGTATGTCTATACAATTATTATTCTTCCATGAAAAGGACTGGAGATTTCGTGCATGCTACAACACAGATGAACTTCCAAAACATTATGGGAAAGATAGAAGCAACTCAAAATGCCATGAAATTACATTCATAGAATTGCATTCATATAATGTCCAGAGCAGGACTGGGGCTGCAGCTCTGTGGTAGAGCACTTGCCTAGCATGTATTAGGCCCTGGTTCGATCTCCAGCACCGAAGAATAAAGTCTCAATTAGGTAAATCCATAGAGACAAAATGCAGATTACTGGTCTCCAGAGCTAGAAGTAGGAGGTGCAGGAACAGGGAATGAATGCTTGTGGCAATGGGGGTAGGGAGGTGGAGGGGTGGCTAGGTCCATACACAGGGGCTGGAGAGATAGTTCAGCTGTTAAGAGGACTTGAATGCTCTTCCAGAGGTCCTCAGTTCAATTCCTAGCAACCACATGGTGGCTCACAACCACCTATAATGGGATTTGATCTCCTCTTCTGGTGTGCATGAAGATAGAGCACTCATATACATAAAATACATGAATAAATAAATCTTCAAAAATAACATTTCAGAAATTAAAATGTTGTATAGAATTGTTTTTAAAGTCTACATATGGAAAAATAAACTACAGACATAAACATGTTTCTGGCTGATGGCAGGTGTGGGGCATTGAACCCAGGGCCTTGTGCATGCTAAGTACAGCATCATTAGGCAACACTCCCAGCCCCTAAGTAACACTTTTGATAACCCAAGCCTTATCTTTATTAATACTACAAATGTTATACTTTGTGGGTAAAGAAAAATGCCTGTGTATGTGTGCTTTGAGTTGGTTCTCTTCTTCCACTTTGCTTTTTAGAGACAGGCCTCAAGTTTCTGACCAATTCTCCTGTATCTACTTCCCATTAAACTGTGAAGTTCTAGGATTACAGGCCCATGCCATGGCATTTTTACCTGGGTTCCAGCCTAGCTGGGCATGGTGGTACGTGCCTATAAATCCCAGCAGCACTCAGGACGCTGAGCAGGAGGATCACAAGTCCATGGTCAGCCTTGGCTACATCCAGAACCTGACACTCATTCTTATTCTTTCCCTCCCCTTCTCTGCATATGTATGTATACATGTATATATACAAATATATATGCATGTGTGTGTGACTATGGTAGTTTGAACGAATATGGCCCCTGTATGTTCATATATATATGAACTTGGTCTTCAGTTGGTGGAACTGTTTGGGAAGGATTAGGAGACGTGATCTTATTGGAGGAGGTGTGTCACTGGAGGCATGCTTTAAGGTTTCAAAGGTCCTGCCATTCCCAGCTAGCTCACTCTGCCTTGTGGTTGTCTCTATGATGTAAGCTCTCAGCTACTGGTGCAGTGCCATGTCTGCTCGTCTGCTGTCACGTTATACACCATGATGATCATGGGCTCTCTCTCTCTGAAACTCTAAGCCCCCAGAATAAACTCTTCTATAAGTTGCCTTGGTCACAAAGTCTTAATACAGCAATAGAAAAAGACAGTGTCATTTTATTCTATCTTTTGAGACATACAGTACATGCTCACTATCCATAGTGACCTAAAGTGCGATCATAGCACAATAAAACTGTTTATTCTTACCTAGAGATAAACATTGGCCTAAGGACGATGAAAATCTCTCAACAACTGTTTCTCAGTGCATCAAATAAAGTCATATTCCTTTTCTCCTAAGGTACTGCTAGTAAACACAATAGTAGACTTGCTAAAGCCATGGATACACATTTCTATAAACAATTAATCCCAAAGAAGCCAGGAGGAGGAAGACAACACCCTCAAAACAAGGGCACATTAGGTTTATGTCCCTCACAGACCCAAGTGACACATCAAAAACTGGAATAAACGAAAGGGTCTTTTGAAAGTATGAATGAGTACTGTGGCAACATCAACTTCATCCTTGGTCGATATTTGGTCCTAGACATGCAATCAGTCCTCGGCTTTTGTGTGAGGATATGTACTCTGTCCTCTTACTTGTCTGCCTTCCCTTCTTAATGCTTACACATAAATCTGTAGTGTGGTGGTTTGAAAGAAAATGGCCCAAAAAAGGAGTGGCACTATAGGTGTGGCCTTCTTGGAGGAAGTGTCACTGTGGGGGCGGGCTTTGAGGTCTCTTTATCTCAAGCTTCCCTCAGTGCGGCAGTTATAGTCGACTTCCTGTTGCTTGCAAGATGTAGGTCACTCGGCTATTTCTCCAACACCATGCCTGCCTACATGCCACCATGCTCTCCGCCATAATGGACTGAACCTCTGCAAGCCACAACAATTAAATAATTTCTTTATAAGAGTTGCTGAGGTCATGGTGTCTCTTCACAGCAATAGTAACCCTAACTAAGACATGTATCAAAACTTTTTCTTAAGAAACTCCAAGTTTGTTTCATTTAAAAAAGAAAAGCATTCTGAGTAGCTATGAAAACATCATGTGCTCTCGGCCTTAGCGCCATCTTCCTTGGAACTCCTGCGGCAGGAGAGCGAAGTGGAGGAAGAAGCGAATGTGCAGGCTGAAGCCAAGAGGGGAAAGATGAGGCAGAGGTCCAAGCAAACAAGGCTTGTGCACCCACGAGGCTGAAGGAGCAGAAGCAAGGGATGCTGAAGGCTGGGACTTTGGTACAAGTTGTTGAACTGTGTGCTACTATGGCTAGAAGTCTTGATGGACCTGGAACATCACCATTGACTCGCAGAGACCACCTAAGAGACTTTGCTTTCATTACAACCAAAAACAGTCCCGCTGGTCCTGTGCCCTAGACCTATGGCATTCTGGACTAGTTCTGTTCTCACTTGTGGCCAAGTGTAACTCGTGTACAATAAACCATCTTTCTCGCTGTCTCAGCTGAAGATTCAAAAAAAAAAAGAAAAAAAGAAAAAAGAAAAAAAGAAAACATCATGTGCTCTACATTTGGTATTTACATTCATCTGACTTTTATTCAACAAATACAGTCATTTAGACATGCCTGAAACAGGTAACTACAATACAGACAGCTAGCTCGATCAAGTCCTTCAGTTTTTAGTTCTTACCTTGAAATGCTAGTACACAATTGACTGTTGATCCTTCCACATAGTGTTCAGGCATAGGAGACCATAAAAATGTGTAATAATCACGAGCAGTGCTCCATCCAACCTAAAGGAGAAAAATTTAAGAATAGATTTGAGTAAATATCTTAATATTAGCTAGATACAGCATTTGTATTACATCCTAAAGTTAAAATATGCATTTAATGTTTACAAATCTTAGTTAACAGACATGTTCAATTATGATTTATTAAACTGTGACCTAAAGCTGCAATTTACATAAACTGAATGAAGTCTCTACTATATATTCAAATGCAAAGTGCTACCTAATTTCTCCAAGACAATCTATATACACACATGATCAAATACAAAGTCTTTTGTTTTATTTAAAATATTTACATAACTATACATTGTAGATTTTTGTTTGAGTGCTGTGTGTGCACAGGTACATGTATATGCATAGAGATGCCAGAGGTCAATGTTGACTGTCTTCCTCAATTGCTTTCCACCTTGTTTTATGAGACAAGGTCTCTCATTGATCCTGGAGCTAACTAATTTGGCTAGACTAGCTGGTCAGCAAACCCGAGAGATCCTTTGTCTCTGCCTGCCCAATGTAGGGATTATAGACATGTAGATCCAGCTTTATGATATGGGTGCTGGGGATCCAAATTCAGATCCTTATGGCAATTTACTGATTAAGTCATCTTCCCAGCCCCCACATTGTATACTTTTAATAACTGTTTTATACCTCATATTTAGGGTCTGTTTGGGGTGTTATGGTTATTGTTTTTCTTTCTTTTTTTAATGTAGGCACTCTCCTGTAACTTAAATCCACTATCTCTCAATCTTTGACAAGTTTTGCCTGAAAGCAATTTGTAAATTTTGGGTGGGGGGAGTATTTACATTCTAAGAGATCGTCTACATTTCACCTACTAACAACATACTTTCACCTTGGAGGTATGCAAGAAAAGATGTTCAAAGCACATTGTACACTCATGAGACATGTCCTTACGTAAGCCAATAACACACGATAAATATACAATAATGAAAATTAAAATAGATGTACTATTTCCAACTTAAATATATACACTATAGACTTCAAACTGTTTTCTAAACAAATTATACTGTGTTAAATAATATTAGAGATAAGTTTAAAGCAAGTACACTATTAACAACATTACATAAAACTATACATCCAACACAGCTTTAGATTATATATTCTATGATTTTTCTAGACTCTCTTTTGTGTGTGTGTATGTGTGTGTGTCCCTGATGCACTTGTGCACACATCCCACAAGACAACTTTCTCGCTGGCGACTGAACTGTGGCTGCCTGCCTCGGTGTTCCCTTCTGAGCTATCCTCACCTGCCCCATGTCCTACGATTTTGATTAGCCTCAGTTTACTGAGCTGTGTGAGCTAATCGAGTCTGAGCTTAAAGTTCAAAGCTCTCAACCACTGATGTTCTCTTCACTATTTTCCTGGCAGAACAGAGCACCCTCTTCATACCTTCTGAAACCCCACCTTTTTCCTTCCAACACTGGCACTATGAGTATTTAATTTCTGAGAAAACTACTTGATAAAGGACAGAAAAAAAATCTTGTCTGCACTGAGAAAAATACAAATACATGAAAAAGAAGCTTTTGCCAAATAAAAGTATAAGTGAAGTCCTATCAAGGAGACTAAACAGCCCATACTTCACTCCGCAGCACCCATCGATTTAAGAGTGCATAAGTACTCCAAGTGAGCTAAAGTTCAAGAATAGCTCCACTGCAAACCAAAAGAACTGTTTTCTAACAAACACAAGGGTCTTTCTTTCCCCTCAGTAGGCACAAGTGAGGGGGTCGGGGAAGAGTGAGACATGTATCTAACATTTTGACTTTTTGATGGACTGTGTAGGTTTCTGCCTCACCTAACTTGGCACTGACAAAACCAGGATACTTTGGGTGCCTAGGCACTGTGGAAAAAGGACCATTTAGCAGCCTGCTCCAACAGAGAACATGCAGTACCACAGACAGACACAAGAGGGAGAAAGAGAACAAACTCTCGCAACTTGCTTTCTGATGGGGAAATTGCACAAAAGGACCACAATGTTAACACACACCAGTGAAAGATTTAAGAACCTTTGGGCAGGGTATATGGGGAAAGTCTTCCCTGTACAAAACAAGTCTAGGATGGCTCAAAGAGGAGGCTACTTTATAGAATTCACCAAATGGGAAAATTCTTCTGAAGAACGGAAAGTCCAAAGAAAGAAAATAACTCTTAAGACATGTCATTAAGCTAAAAGGAAATAAACTCAAGAAAGAATTCCATGAATTCTCTGACCAACAATCCAAAATAATCATTTTAATGAAGTTCAATGCACTCCCAGAAAACCACAGATAATCAACTATACAAAAATAATGAAGCATAACAATGAGAGAGAGAGAGAGAGAGACAGAGACAGACAGACAGACAGACAGACAGACAGACACACTCACCTCTGGAGATGGAGAATAACTGAAATTGAACTGAAAAATTCACAAGAGGGTTACCACAACTGACTTAAGCAGAATAAAGATTCTGCAAACTTGGGCAGACATCAACTACACAGCAAGTCTGTAGCCTCCTTCCTACCTGGCTTGCATTAAGACCCTGTCTTTTGTTTTGGTTTCTGTTTTGAGTAAGGGTCTCTCTACATAACCCTGGCTGACCTGGAACGTACTCTGTAGACCAGGCCGGCCTAGAATTCAAAGGTCTACCAGCTTCTACCTCCCGAGTGCTGAGATTAAAGGTGGGTGCCACCACACCCAGACTAAGACGCTGTCAGAGAGACAGAGAGAGAGAGAGAGAAAGAGAGAGAGAGAGGGAGGGAGGGAGGGAGGGAGGGGGTGTTCAGGGAGATAGCTCAATGGGTAAAGGGGCTTGCCATCAAGCCTGACAACCCAAGTTCAATCACTGAGACTCACACAGTGGAAGGATAGAACTGACTCCTGAAAACTGTCCTCTAACCTACACACAGGCACTAGCACACATGTACACATAAAATTAACTAAATGTAATTTAAAATTTTAATAATATTAATAACTGAGTCAGAGGACTAAAAAGGGGTATAGAAAAGGGGATTGAGCATAAGGAACTTATTAATAAAAAAACATAAACAGGGTAGTGTGTACATCCAATCCCATTATTCATGAGGCTGAGAAAGGACTGTGAATTCAAGGCCAGCCTGAGCAATAGTACAAGACTCACAAACAAAAAACAAGCAAGAAGAATATATTCACTGAAGAGTTCTAGAAGAAACAGAGAGCCTTTGAGTGTATATGGACAAGTAGCAGCTGAAATTTACCAGATATGAAAAAGGAAATGAGCAAAGTAAAGAAACTCAAAATAGTAAAACATGGTGGTCTATGCCTAGAGTTCCAGAATTTGGGAGGCTGAGGTAGCCTGGGGTACAGTGAGTTTGAGGACAGCCTGGACTACATAGCAAGGCCCTGTCTCTCACAAAACAAAACAGCCTGCAAGTACTCTTTAACTAGGCTAAAATCAAAAAGAAACATTATCAAGCTGTCAAAGGTCTTCTAAGGAGCAGGGAGAAGGTAAGCTGTCATACAAAGGACCTCCTGTAAGAATACCTGCAGATTTCTCAGCCAAAACATTACAATCCAGAGGGCACCTTATCATACTATAATGGGGGGCTTATATCACCTCTCCCAACAAAAGGTTTTGAGAATGAAACAAAATGGTTTTAAATTTACGTAAAAGCGGTTTTAGATCTACTTTGCATAGCAATTGATTTAGTTTGTCTCTGCAGAGCAGGTTTACTTGTGGAAACAGCACAAGACTCCTCAAACTGACAGAGGCCTTCATATGGAGTCTTCATGGAGGCCTAAGCAACTCTGGGAGCCTGAGCTGGGGTTGGAGTCAAAACTGTAACCTGGGCTCTGGGCCTTGGCATTCTGTGGGCAGGGCCTGTGATTCTTGGCAATACATGCTCAAGCATGCACCCCAAATCGGGGTAACGAGAGCTAGTTAACAGAACTTGGCGCCTGATACCCTTTGGCTTAACCTCTTCAGGTTTTACAAAAGCCTTCACAACTTCAGCATGTACATCTACGGCCTTGGTTTTGTTAAGACTTCATCTTCTTCGATACCCAACTCCATATTCAAGGAGAAGGTCTCATGCTGGCCTCAAACTTACTACATAACTGAGGCTTGGCTTTGAACTCCTGATCCTCTACCTCTACTTCCCAATAGGATTATTAGCATGCACCACCACACCTGGGTTTTAAAAAAGATTATTCTTTGACAATTTTATACATACATGCATAAATATATAAGAAGCACTTCTATTTTTACATCCCCCCCACACACAAATTAAAATCTTCCTCAGTTGATATTCAAACAGTCTACAAAGTCTAACCCTTTCCCGTTTGTCTCCTCAAACTGAGTGTCCCAGGCAGATCCAATTCGTCAGTACTTTCTGAAGCACACACTTTTCCTTTTACTCCTCCCTCCTTACTTTACTACCCAAGTACTCTGGCCTTGCCTATCACTAAAGCACCTAAGGAAACCGTTCTGAAGCCATTTACAGTAGACACAGTGTTTAAAAGCACACAGCAGTTCCATAAACATGGCCATTCCACCTCCAAGACTTGACCCTATGAAGCAAACAGACAGATGAACAAGGAGTTGGTTGGAGACTTTTTTGTGTTTTGTTTTATTCGTTTGTTTTTTGTTTTTTAAGACAGACAGGGTTTCTCTGTGTAGCCCTGGCTGTCCTGGAACTCACTCTGTAGACCAGACTGTCTTCCAACTCAAAGATCTGCCTGCCTCTGCCTCTCGAGTGCTGAGATTAAAGGCGTGAGCCACCACCGCCCAGCTGCAGAGACTTTTAAAAATTACTTAATACTAAGAATTTAGCTATGGGGCTAGAGAGATGGCTCAACAGTTAAAAGCACTTACTGCTCTTGCAAAGGACCTAGATTCAGTTACCAGTACCCACACAGCAGCTCACAACCATTTATAACTCCGGTTGCAAGGGACCCAATATCCACTTCTAGCCTCTTGGGCCTCTTGCATGCATACGGTGCACATGAGCTCACACTAGCACACATACATATACAAAAAAAATTAAATAATAATAATTTTAAAAATAATTTAGCTACAAGAGCCAGGCCAGGTGTGGTGGCTTATACCCTATACTTATCACAGTCTATTTAATTCCTGTAATTCTAGTTCTTGGGAGGCTGCGGCAAAAATACCATCCCAAATGTAAGGCAAGTCTGGGCTACACAGTGAGTTCTGGGTCAGAGTTCTAAGTCACCCTAACTAGAGTTAAGACCCTGCTTCAAAAAAAAAAGTTAACACTTTAGCTATAACATAGTCCTAAAGTAAGAACCTGTTCAAGTAAATGAACTGATCCAATGAATATGTTTATAAATACTACGAAACATCAATTGTACTTGAGTATATAATATATATATATCACACATGTGTATCACTGTGTGTAGCCACATATCAATGTTAATACTGGTTAACTATTAAGCATAAATGTTTTCTTTCTTGTACCTGTCTGTACTATCATAAATTTTATTACAGACTTAAATTTCTAGTTGAGTTTTTAAAGTACTATCCAGGCAAAGAGAAGACATTGTACACATTTCTTTCACTTAGAGAAAAGATACAGCAACTACAGTGTACAAGGAAAGGTGTTTTACATTAACAAACCAAATACAAGCAACTAGAAGTGACAAAAATAAGGAAGAGAGACTCTAACAAAAGGCCCCAGTACTTTTCAGTTTCTGATCTCAGCCCAGTATGTAGAGGATAAAGCACTACTAAAGAGCTCCAGGGCTACAGGCACAGCTCAGGGGTTCCCCAGCACCAAAAGAGGTTCAAATGAGAAAAATATAAACAAGATTCCAACTTCCGTTACAGTTCAGACATTTATAACAGAGACAAGGGGAGAAACAGAAGGTAAATAGGTGACTTATTGCAATAGTAATGGAAAGAACAGAAAAAAACACAAACCAAAGCAGTGGTAATTAAGGGTATAGACATACAGTAACAAAGAAGAGTGAGCAGAACAGGTATTTGACTAAATTTAAGGAGAAGGTCATAGGATTTGGGGTTAAGGGCAGTGATGGGCCATTAATGAAAAATAAAATCAAATCCACAATATAAAAACAAGTAGTATGAAGGGAAATATAAAGATTTATCTGGAATGTTACAAACAGCTCACACATATGCAAAGATTTCCTACACCAAGAAAGTCTACAAACGGGCCTAAAGTAAACTTGACTACGTTCAAATCTCCCTCAACTTCTCTAAATTAAGTATATACTCTTGTAATAAGCATTGCATAAGCACTAACCCCGAGACCACGGACCTCAGCCTGATGTGATTATGCATCCCCATAACTGCCACACTTGGAAGGAGGAAGCAGGAGGCTCAGGAGTTCAAAGTAAGCCAGAGCTGGAAAGTGAGTCTGAAGCTGGCTCAGGGTTCGTGAGTTACAAGAGACCTTGTCTAAAAAACACAAAAATAGAGCTAGAAAACGGCTCAGTGGCTAAGGTGGCTCACAACCTTCTTTAACTCGGTTCCACGAGATCTGACACCCTCCTTCTGGCCTCTTCAGGCAACAGGTAAGCATGTGGATCACATACAAACATACATATAGGCAAAATACTCACACAGAGAAAAGTCAATAAATGTTAGGGGAAAATTTTTTTAAAGCTCGACCGAGCACTGTATTTTACATCTATAATTCCAGCCTCAGGAGGCTGAGACAGGAGGATTGCTACAAATTCATGGCTAGCATGGAGGACATAGAGTGTTCCAGGCAATCCTGAGCTCCACGAGAATCACAAAACAACAAGCAGCATACAGTTCTTACTCATTTCTCCCGACAGTCTCACTTCCATGCCACTGCTCACGTCACTATTGGGAATCCTTTCCTCTCCTTCATCCACACTTTCCTATTCTTGCCTTTCTCTCTGACCTTTTTTTTTTTTCCAGGAAACTCCAGTTCTCAATCAGTATTATGACCTTAATACTGCTATCTCACAAAAATTCAAAACGAACACTGGAGTCTCATAAAATGCTTCAATGACTATATCTCTGTTTTAGAATCTGAGGTGCCTTAAGGGGACACATAAGTAAGTTTCAAACTTAGCTACTGAGGAGTATAAAAGAATGATGGACTCAATAGGGTATGGTGGCCCACACATGTTGTAATCCCAGCACTTGAACAACTGAGTCAGGTGGATTGTCCTTTTTTGAAGCACCCTAAGGTATACAGAGAATTCCAGCCCACTCTGGGGTACAAAGTAAGACTTTGTCCCAAAACACCAGAAGAAACCACCCCTTTTCTTTTTTTGCAAATATGATTTTGCTGCCTTTAATTATGTGGATTTTCCGCTTCCAGAGACTTTTGTTTGTTTGTTTATTTGTTTGTTTTTTGAGACAGCGTTCTCTGTGTAGCTTTGCTCCTTTCCTGGAACTCACTCTGTAGCCCAAGCTGGCCTTGAACTCACAGAGATCCGCCTGTCTCTGCCTCCCAAGTGCTGGGATTAAAGGCGTGTGCAACCACCACCCGGATTCTAGAGACTCTTAATGTGCCAACTTTTTATTTCTTGCTACTTAATATATACAGATTAGACAATCAAATTTCAATTCGAATTTCCATTTGAAACCGTATCTGTTTGGCTAGCCATGGACGACTTTCACTAGTCAAAGGACAATGTTTGTTCTCTAATATACTCTGAAGAGCCAGGAAATGGCAGACAACATCCAGCACTGTGAATACCCAAGTAGCAACCACTGGAACAGAATTGGTAGTATTATGAAAAGATGATTGGGGACTGTATGACCCAGCCAGCAGAGAATATACTGTTCTCTCAAGTAAAATGGAATGTTCACCTAAAAATAGGACAATTATAGTATGAGCAATATTTAAATGATACATAACAAACAAGGTAATACACGGCTATATAGGTGTACAATATCAGTCACAAATGGCTAAAGACAGTATACAATTTAAGAATCTAAAGAAATGAGTTTTTTCCCCTGTAAGTGTGAAATGGGAGAAAATTTAGAATATTTTTTTAAAAAAGAGACTGAGTTGAGGATGCAGCAACTTGTATGGCACTTGACCATGAAGCCCTGGGTCCAATCCCCAGTACAGACAACACAGGTTCATGAAAACAGAGACTGATTCTAAAAAGTTTTCACAAATCTTACCCAAGTTGGATCTTTTGATCACAGAGAAGAAAATCTGTGGAATTAAGTTCCCAGTGTTTAAATGACTGCAGTGTTATAGTAGTTCATGATGATGTTTACAAAACTGAACCTTTTCCTTTTTTTGAGGCTGGCCTCAAATTCAGAGATCCACCTGCCTCTGCCTCCTGAGACTAAGGGCATGTGCCACCACTGCCCAGCACAAAATTGAAACTTAATATAGTGTTTGTTAAGATAAGACTAGTATAAGCTACATCCAAATCTGTTTAAAAAAAATATACAGATGGTAGAGATGACTCCTCAGGTAAAGATGCCTGTCCCCAAGTCCGATGACCTGAGTTCAATCCCCGAAACGCACATGGTAGAAGGGGAAAACCAACTCCTTCAAGTTGTCCTCTGACTACACACAAACCATGGCCTGCCCACCCGCACACCTATACACACCCCCACATACAAAACAAAGAAATGTAATTTCTAAAAAGAGAAATAAAATGAAAATAATCTACATGGAAGACACACTCAGAAGCTTTTCTTACCTTGAATATACCAACCCAGTCTTTGGGATGTGGATGGATATATGGAGTTAAGGTGTAATGACATTCCAAGTGTGCATTAGGAAGATAACTTTTAGCCACATTTTGAAAGATGACATGGGCAAAGTTGGAAGTCTGCAATGGGACTTCTTGAAAGGATGTCATTGTGAATCTGAAAAGAGTAATTCATATAAGTTAAACACTGTCAACTAAGAATAAACTTACACTTCTAAAACTCATGTAACTTTTGGGATAGGGATACAACTCAGTGGGTCCAGTGCCTGTTTCTCATGTATCAGGCTCTAGGTTCAATCCCAGCACCACACACACACAAGTATAGCTTTCAAGTCTAATTTTAAATACTTACATGCCTTAAACATGAGAAATATTCCTTTAAAATGTGACCAAATACAAAAATAAAAACTGAGAAACAACTAAAGCTAGTATGACTCGGGAAGCTACAAGTGAGTTTAAAAGCCAAAACTAGATCTGTCTCAAAACAAAACTCAATCCAATCCAGCTCTCCTGGAGAGCCAAGCCCTCTGCTTCTATTCTAACAGAAAGCAAAGGAACCAGTGGTGTTTTAATATAGAAACTGCCAATACAAACCTGCTGGCCTCTAGCAGTAGGGAAAGAGAAAGCAAAGGGAAGAAGCAAAGGAAGAAGGAGGAAGGGGAGAACAGAGGAAGAGAGGAAGGTGGGAAGAGAGGAAGGGAGAAAGGGGGAAGGGAAGGGAGGGAAAAGAAAGAGGGAGGGAAGGAGGGAGGAAGGGAGGGAAAAGAAAGAGGAAGGAAAGGAGGGAAGGAAGGAAGGAAGGAAGGAAGGAAGGAAGGAAGGAAGGAAGGACAATTAAATATCAGTATTTTAGGGGCTGGAGAGATGGCTTAACAGTTAAGAGCACTGACTGCTCCTCCAGAGGACCCAGGTTCAATTTCCCAGTACTCAGACAACCACTTACAACTGTCTTACTCCAATTCCAGGGAACCAGCACACACAGAGAGAATACATGCAGGAAAACACCAATGCACATAAAATAAAAATGAATTATTAAAATAAGTATCAGTATTTTATTAAGTATTATTGAAATAACTCTTCCATTCCGTACAGAATCCTGAACACCACATTCCCCTCATAACTGAGGCTCTCCCTCCCTCCTCTCCCCAGGCTCTAGAGTTTGGATTATCATAAAGTAAACCTGATGCTAACGTTCTGTTTGCATTCTCACCCAGTGACTGCGAGGACTGTGATACCACTGAGAAATGGACCGTCATTCCTCACCCCTGGTTTCTTATTAGACCCATTAAGGGCCTTTAAAATTAAACAACAATTATGATGATTCTGTGCACGCGCACACACACACACACACACACACTCTCTCTCTCTCTCTCTCCTGCTCCAGTCTCTCTAAATATCCTTAATCCTATAGCAGCCAAATAGAAAGCCAGTTATTTAACTCTGTAAGTATGTAAACTTTCTCAGCTGATTACTTGAAATAATCCTACTTGCCAGTGGTAGTGGCTCTCTCTGAGTTTGAGGCCAGCTACACAGAGAAACCCTGTCTCGAAATAAATAAATAAACCAATAAATAAATAAATCCTGCTTGTTCTTCTACCGGTATTGATGTTATCCTTTCCTTCTGGGTTTAATGATATTATCTTCAAAAACAAAAACAAACAAACAAACAAAAACCTACCTTGGCTTCTAGTACTCATTTACTTTACCCATATACATACTTATTATTAAAAATAAGCAGGCACTAACTGAAACCATACATGAAAGTGACAGCACACAGACCAAGGAGGTTATATTTAGGAATATGTAACAACAATTAATGAGTAAAGAGGCCATGAATTTGAAAGTGAGCAAGAAGGGAGATATTGAGGAGGGATTGGAGAAAGAAAAGAGAAGGGGGAAATGATGTAACTGTCTTATAATCTCAAAAACTAAAGCAATAAATAAATAATGGGCATTAAAGATAAAAGACTCCAGGGGTAACGGTGCCTGCACCTGGCAACCTGAGTTCAATCCCTAGGATCCACATAGAAGCTGCAAGGAGAGAACCACCTCCTAAAAGCTGTCCTCTCCACATGTGGCCAGTGGCACCTGCACCCCACACCCACACATATAATAAAAATTTTTAAGCTTTTAAAGAATAGCGTGCGTGAACTATATATATAGTGTTGAAAAATCTGTCACAGATCAAGTAAATTCTCACTGACTTCGTATCCCCAGGCACACACTTGCAAACCCCAGAGAACAAAGACAAGCAGACCATAGGGACTCTCTGCCCAGCCAGTCTAGCTGAATCAGCAAACTCCAGGTTCAATGAGAGACTATCTTTAAAATAAACAGGGTGGAGAACCACAGAGGAAAACACTTAACATAAACCTCAGGCTTCTACAAGAACACACAAAGATCTGGGAATGTAGGTGAGTTGGTAGAGTATTTGCCTAGCATGCATGAAGCCCTGGGTTTTTTTTCCTCAGGAGCAGAGAAGTATGAAATCAATGCTATTAAAAGCTTTGGAATATTTTACAAAAGCTATTCTATTATTATTATTTGGGTTTTTTTTTTTTTTACTTTTATTAAAAAACAGCTTCTAAGCCGGGCGGTGGTGGCGCATGCCTTTAATCCCAGCACTCGGGAGGCAGAGGCAGGCGGATCTCTGTGAGTTCAAGGCCAGCCTGGGCTACCAAGTGAGTTCCAGGAAAGGCCCAAAGCTACACAGAGAAACCCTGTCTCGAAAAACCAAAAAAAAAAAAAAAAAAATACAGCTTCTAATTTTAAAAAAGTTAGCATGGATAAACGCAACCTGAATCATTAATTTTTAACTGGAAAAAAAAATTCCTACTCCCACACAGTAACTGACTGCTCCACTCTTCCCACAGATAACACACTGAAGTGACAAGGAAGCTACTAAAACACTGGCATTCACTGCGAATGCCAAGTCAGGAAAGCACCCAGCCCAGCGGAGGAGCACTGTGTAAAGTCACTGCATCACCGTGCGTTAATTAATTAACGTCTGTGAAGTGCAGCCTCACTAACATCCAGAGCAAAGAGCAGGCTGGCTTAGTTGGAAAGAACTTCACCATGCCACACTCTGCTTACTTCCTTGTCTCTAAAGCAATCTTCAGAAACAAGTAAATTGGAAAGCCAAAGGTAAGTAAAAAATTCCCAGTCACTAATTGAAGGGCCTGACAAACATGTCTAGAAACCAATGCCTGAAATGCTACAGTGAACTCTTCCTACCACAGTCCCAAAGTTCTAATACCAACACAACTCCTTTTTGTGTGTCAGGCTGTAAACTATTCTCCATGGCAGTGGTTCCCAACCAGTGGATCACGACCCCTTTGGATGTCAACCAACACTTTCACAGGCGTCGCCTAAGACCATCAGTAAACACAGACATTTTCAGATATTACAGATATTTACATTTTTTTTTTTTTTGGTTTTTCGAGACAGGGTTTCTCTGTGCAGTTTTGGTGCCTATCCTGGATCTCACTCTGTAGACCAGGCTAGCCTCGAACTCGGAGATCTGCCTGCCTCTGCCTCCCAAGTGCTGGGATCAAAGGCTTGCGCCACCACCACCTGGCTTGATTTTTACAATTCTTAACAGTAGCAAGATTACAGCTATGAAGTAGCAACAAAAATAATCTTATGGCTGGGAGTCACCACAACATGAACGTTATTAAAGGGCCGCAGCACTTAGGAGGTCGAGAACTACTGCTCTTATGACTCTTTGCACTAAAATCCAATTTTATTATTTCTACAATTTACTAACATTGAAAGAAAAGATAAATAAGAGACAGCAGGCATTCAGCTAAGCAAATGGGAAAAATCATTTCGCTGTCATCTTTACTTACTGTTCTGGGCTTTTACAAGCCCCAAACAGAGCAGTCTACGTGGTAGTATTTCTTCCAGTGGCTCCATACGAAGTTAAACTTGGCTTTTTAAATTTTAGATATTTCACCTATCCTATCAATTAAGCCTCAAAAAATACTCTGTATGATACAACTGAAGTATTTTAAAATCATCAGTAAGCTACTAAATTAATTATAGTTGAAATGGATTGATTTCTAGTATTTGCTTTAAAAACTCCAGGAGAAGAAAAAACAAATGTGTTAGGGGTAAAAATAACAGCAAAAAAAAAAAAAA
>CABHPH010140765.1:15799-27040 GCA_902168325.1 Peromyscus nudipes | reverse complement strand
GCAGATGTCAGCCTGAGTTGTCCTTCCTTCTCGACAGCCATCCACTTGGTGTTTTGAAACAGACTCTCACTGAGACATGAGATTTATTATTTTGATTCTCCTTTAATTTCATTGTTTTTAAAAAGACACCTTGTGCAGAGGAGGCTGGAGAGCTGCTCAGTGCTTAAAAGCACTTTTTGCTGTTTGCAGAGGATTCATGTTCAGTTCTAAGTACCCACATACTAGCTTACGCCATCTGTAACTCCAATTCCAGGGAATTCAATGCCATCTTCTGGCCTCTGTGGGCACCAGGCATGCACGTGGTACACATACCTGCATGCAGGCCAAAGATTCATACATATAGAATAAAAACAAGTAAATCTTGCTGGGTGTGGTGGCACACGCCTTTAATCCCAGCACTTGGGAGGCAGAGGCAGGTGGATCTCTATGGGTTCAAGGCCAACCTGGTCTACAGAGTGAGTTCTAGGACAGCCAGGGGTATGTAGAGAGACCTTGTCTCAAAAAACCAAAACTAAAGCCAACCAACCAAACTCAAACAAACAAACAAGCAAAATCACTCGATCAATCAATTGATTAATTTAATAAATAAATTAAACAAATAGACCTTGGGAAGAACCTGTTTATGAATCTGTGGGCTTTTGGTGTGTGCATATGTGTTTGTGTGTGTGTATGTGTGTGTGTATGCACATGTATGGGTGTGTGTTGACATCAGGTGTCTTTCTCAATCTCTCTCCACCATATCTTTTGAGGCAGGGTCTCTCACTGAACTAGAAGCTCTCTGATTTTGCTAGACTGACTTGGCCAGTCAGCCCCAGGGAGCCTCCTGTCTCTGCCTCCCCAGTGCTGGGGTGACAGGCACATGCCACCAAGTTCAGCTTTTGATGTGGATGCTTGGGATGGACCTCAGGTCTTCATGTTACCACAGCAAGCACTCTGCTGGCTGAGCCGTCTCCCCAGCCTTATTTAGGTCTGTAGTTCTTAAACATGGCAGACCCCTCCTCAGCCTTCCCCAAGCCCCCCTTAGTTAGAAACTACATGAAGTGTACCTTGGCATCTGCGTTTGCCATGTCCTAGGGGATTGATGCCCTGGGCCAGGGCAGGAGGGCTCCACCACAGCCACCAGCAGCCAGCAATGTCAGGGCTGTGATGCCCCACCCCCTGAGGAAATCCTTGGTGCCCTGACCTTCCTCTGTGCCCTGGAGCTGCCTGGGACACCATGTGAATGGACCCATGCCTCCCCACCCTACAGCTGACAGCTGACTAGACAATGTTTCCCCTTTCCCCTCCTCCAGCAGCGGGTGTTGAGGGGAGGCTGCCTGAGCCAGAGGTGCTAATCCCCTCGCCCTCCATAAACAGGCAACAGCTGCTTGTTGAGGGTGTTTAGCCCAGAGGAAATGGTGAGGCTCAGAGCCAAGAAGTCTAGGCTTCTAGCTCCCCAAGTTTGCTTGGGAGGGAGGAGGAGGTTTCGTGTCCACAAGGTTCTGGGCAAGCTGCCCAGGAGCGCTGACTTGGTGTAACCATCACCCAGGTTATTTCTGTTCTCCTTGGCTCTCCACTGCAGGATGTCAAGGAACATCATTCACACTCTAGTCTAAATGAGTGACGCCCCAGCCTGGGCTGTTATACATGGTGGCCTGGCAACCTCCTCCGTGCTCAAGATTCTACAGGAAGCTTCCTTGGATGCCAAGATAGTTTTCATAAATTTAGCTGATTTGTTACCAACTGTCACACTGTGGTGGGAGCATGGGGTGGGGGAGCAGCCTGGGATGAGGATCATACAGGGGCCCAGCTAGCAGACTCCTCTGCCCTGCCAGGAGAAGTGACTCCTCTCAGATCATGCAGAGGTCTGAAGCAGTCTCAGAGCCCATCTGCTGCTCTGTAGGTACAAGGTAGCCATAGCAGAGCCCATGCCTCCTCCCTGGACTGCCCAGGTGCATCCGGAGCCTTCCGGCTTGAAGGTACTCACTCTGTAGTGCTGGAGCCACTGTCTTGGAGAACCGGAAGTTGGAGTTGACTCGGGAGCACATGCCGGTGGTGTAGTAGGAGCTTCCACACTCATGAGACCAGAGAGGGCTGCAGGCCTGTGAAGGAGCACAGCACAGAGCCCAGTCATGGGGCTTCCGACAGGGCCCAGCTCAACCTCCAGAACCCAAGACAAATGTCTTCAGGAGCACTGGCATTCCTAGCGTGAGAGGTCTCCGAGTCTCACTGACATCTCTCTTGCTGCAGTGCTCTTGACTTCAGGTGTAATGGGGAACCTGGGAACCTGGATCCCTGTCCCATTCTCCATCCTGTAATCTGGGGTGGTGGCTCTTCCTCCTTCTACTTGTCCATATACTCCACGGGGTCTGAGGGAGCCTTTCATCTGCAGGAGTGGACCTTCCAAGAGTCGCTAGGCTGGCTCTTGTCTGCAAAGGCCCTCACTGTGCAAATTCCAGGGCTGGTCCCAGGGACACTTTGCCAGGAGAAGAAGAAAAAGAATGCTTCTGCTTTGTGGAATTTGCTGCCGAAACCACTGTGTCAGGCTCTTGGCCAAGGAAGGGCCAAAGATGAGTTTCGCAGTGGGGCAAGGCCACCGAGAAGGGGAGCCCAGCTCCTGTGCCATTCCCCAGGTATGGGCACAAAAAGGCTCTATCCTTTTACCTTCCTGGACTATCCACTGGAACCAAGGGCCCAGTCACCCATGCAGGAAGAGCCACACCCATGCGGGATCTGTCCCTGTAGGTCTGTAGGGATGGGCCATCTGGAGGGTGGAAGGGACGTGCATGCAAGGGTGTGCAGAAGCATGGGTGAGGGTCTGCTTGGCTGGGCCTCTCCACACTCTGTGCAGGGGGGAATGCTGGGAACAGCAGCGGGGCTGAGGATCTCACCAGGAAGCTGTTGTCCTTGGGGTTGGTGGTAAGGCTCAGGCCGAGGCGCATGTTGTCCTTCCGCTCAGACACATTGGACAGAGTGACCCTGCCTGGAGCAGAGGAGAGATGCTTAGCCTACACCCACTGCTGCGGGTCCTCTGCCCAGAGCCTGCTGTATCGGGTCACTCGGGGTGAGCCCACGGCCCTCGCTCGACTGGAGGGCAGGAAAGGTCTTCCCTAGATGTATCCTTATTCCTTCCTCACTTTCTGGGAGATGAGTACACTGAAGCTCATAGAGTCCTAGTGACTACACAAGGCCACACAGCACAGCCCACAGCACAGCCTTCACCTCCTTGTCCAGAGCTCTGTCTTCTCTAGTCAGCTAACTGCACCCCAGACACACCACAGTGCCTGCAGAGGTGGCTTTCTCTCTTCAGGGATCCACCCAGGAACACGTACCGTCTCAGGTTCAGTTATCCAACACCCCTCTTATACCCACCTACCCACCTGCCATGGGCTGAGGGTCCCTCACAGGGAGCAGCCCCCTGCGGCTGGTAACCTCAGCCAGCTGTGGTGGGGATAGGTGGGGACAGGTGGTTCTGTGGCAGTACAGAAACCACAGGACAAGGACACAATGAAAGTTCTCTAGATCATCCTTTCAGGATTGCTGAAGGGATAGAAAAGAGCTTGGAATTCCCAGAAGCAAAGCGTGTGTGCACATGTATACATACGTGCACATGTGTGCTTGTGCATGTGTGTGTGGGTGTGTGCACACGTACTTAGGAGACCAGGAATGGGAAAGGCTGGATCATGTCAGTCCTAAGCTGCTATAGGGAGACCCGTGTCCCCTGCTGGGGACTTTGAGAGTCTGCACTGCACTGTGTTGGAGACTGCTGTGTGAAGAGTGGCCTGGCTTCCAGAGGACGGGTCAGCAGGGCTGGGGACAGGCCAGGGCCAGAACAACAGAGGGGACCGTGACGGCTGTACCACAGCACAGACTGCCCCGGGGAGGAGGCTGAGCAGCTGTCCGGTCCTTTGTTCCCTCCTGCTTCTCTCAGGTGTTTGTGTTTTTTTGGATAGGGTCTTGAATAGCCCAGGTTGGCCTAGAATTCAATGTGTAGCCAAGGATGGCCCTGCACCTGTGGTCCTTCTGTCTGTCTCACAAAGGCTAGGATTACAATGCACCACCAGCTGTTAGATGCTGGGGATGGAAGGGCTTTGTGTACCCTATGCGAGGACTCTGGAGACAGAGCCATGTTCCCAGCCGGCTACTCAATGGTCTTTAGAGTGCAGAGCAGATCTAGAGTAGATTCCAGGGGCCATCAAGTCTACCTCTTTCCACCTGAGGTAGAAAGTGCCTTAGCTGAGGTGCAGAGACAGATGGAAACTTCCCCAGGACACACATTGGAACTGACAGCCTGGAGGGGAAGCCCCCTGCGCCCTGCTTTTGGTAGCCTGTGCCTCAGGAAGGGGATAAGGGGAGCTCTTAAGCCACCAACCAGACTCCCTTCTGCTGTGTTTTCACTGAAGCTCAGGCCCCAGAAGTGCTTGGGTTTGAATTCTTCACCCAGGTGGTTCCTGGGAGCCTCCAGCATCGTGTGACAGACAACTGGTGACCCTGGGAACCCAACTGGTGGCCCCGGGAACCCAGCTCCTTTGGGCTTTCTCTTGGACGGTGGCCTTTCCCTCCATCTGTTTATTTCTAGAACTACAGCCTTCTCCTCTTGTGGGCCGACTGCCCTGCTGGGTCCCTCCTCCTTGGATCCTCATGTGAGTTTCTAGGGCAGGGGCACCCTGTTGGAGAAGGAAAAAAAGGCCCGGGAAGGCCAATCCTCTTCTAGGAAAAGCCCTAGAATTGTGGCTTTGTGGCCCATGTAAGATTTTTGAGCAGAACAAGGTCAACCACTATCTGTCTGCCTTTTGGGACAAGATGGAAGTGTTTAGTGGAGTGGAGTGCTCTGTGTGTGTGTGTGTGTGTGTGTGTGTCTGTCTGTCTGTCTGTCTGTCTGTCCAGTGTCTCCCCAGCTCTAGCAGAGGAAAAGCCTCCATTTGAGCATGGCAGTCATGCCGAGTAACTTGGAATCCTAGTAAGCACACTGCTTACTAGCCTGGTGGTCCTGGGCATCTCCTCTTGTCTCCTCATTCTGTCACTTTTTCATCTGTTGGATGGTCCAGTCTCACTCTGTGTGGTGGGAATTGAGTGAGCAGAAATGCCTAGCAGGGTGTGGCCAGGCCTAGCCCCGGTGCACGCTGCTGACGACACACAGACACAGACCTAGCTGCCGCGACTCCCGTTTCAAGATCAGAAACAAGAGCACATTTGTTCTGCAGAGACTGAAAGCCCTGAGCACATGGGTGGTGGATGAATTAGGAAGATGTGGGATACTGGAGGCCTGTGTCCTGCACAGTGATTGCAGGGTGGCCATAAATTTGGGTCAGCCCCTGTAGAAGGGAGAGCTATGTGACTGAGCGAAAGATGCCCCATCTCTTAGGCCTCGGGTCCCTCCTCTGCCTCTCTCTGTCTCCGTCTCCCTATTTCCCCGTGTGTGTATGTGAAGGTCAGAGCACAGCCTTGGGTGTCTTCCCTCCGGCACTGCCTATCTTTCTGTTTGAGACAGGTCTTTCACTGGCTTGGAACTCGCCAAATATGCTAGGCTGGCTAGCCAGAGAGCTCCAAGAATAGGCCTGTCCCAGTGCCCCATCACTGGGACTGCAAACGGCACTACCATGCCTGGCTCTTTTTTTACATGTAGGTTTTGAACTCAGGCCCTCATGCTTCCGGGCAGATGCTTTACTGACCTAGCTGTCTCCTCAGCCCAGTGTGAGCAGAATGATGCGCCTCACGGGACAGCTAGAGACAGGTGGCTGTAAATGTAGACATTTGTCAGAGTCTGCTCTGTATGTAACACGGGCTGAGGGGAACCATGTGACTATGAACACGGGTGGGTGCCAGACCCTGCTCTGTACCCGAGTGGCAGTCAAGAAGAGGCCAGTGGCTACTTACCCAGGTTGAGCTTGGTGCAGTTGCCCTGGGTTACCGGACATTTGTACACGTCTCCTGTCTTCTGATGGCCATTGGTTTCCAGTGGGGCACCCACAACCAACCTGTGAAGGCAAAGAAGAGGGACCCAGTGGTTGGGGGAGGCACCCCTTCCCTCAGAGTCTGGCCTTGGTGGTGGTAGGGAAGCTGGGCTTTCAGTATCAAATTGAGGGGGGGGGACGGGACTGGTGCCAGGTCTGGGGATACAGAGGTGAAGACCTGCAGCATCCATAGGAGCGCCGGCGCATGAGAGAAGCCGAGGGAGTAATGGTGGTTGCAGCGTGGAGGAGCCGCAGGAGCCTCATTCCATCTCAAGAGGAAATCCTTTGGTTTGCTCATTGTGGATGAGGGGTGTTGCTCAGGGGTCATTAAGTCTGCTTTAGGTGGTCAAGGCAGCCAGAGGAAGAAGGGCCGAGGAAAGCCGCCTGCCTATGCCTGTGCCTGTCTGCTGTTATGTGGAGGAAGGCCCTTTGCAGATGGAAATAAGGCAAAGCTCCAGCTTGAGATAATCTTGAATGATCCTCGTGGGCTATGGCCAATGAAGGTGCTTTATGAGGGACACATAGAAGAGACACAGGGGAGAAGAAGACACTAGGCCTTCAAAGACGCTAGGTGCCCCTGGCATCTAGAAGGATCAAGGAAAAAGTCTGCCCCAGAGCCAGGAGAGAGGCAGACCTGCCTCCATGTCTGTGGGAAAACCTGTTCCTGCTGTTTAAGCCACCTCGTTTGTGAGTCTCGGCAGCCTTCCACCCCACAGGAAGAGCACACAAACACACATTCCCAGGGACGTGAGCCACACACAATGCAGAGAGGCCACGTTTGTGACGTTGGGGACACACAAACTGTTAGAATAGCATTCCCTGTGGTTGGTGAATTCCACCTGGACATGGTGGCTTAAGGGCGTCTAGATGTGCCTTCTTGGCCTTCGTGTCTCATTCCCAACCTCCAGGGGGCAGTATTATCCCAGGAGGCCACAGGCGCCTCTGACCTGCGGTGAAGCCTAGATGGCCACCTGTTAGTGTGTGGCATTCTAGTACACCTGGAGCCCTCTGGGCCTTGGGCATCTGTACAACTCTCTGCTCAAAGGTTTATAGCCAATAGTAAATTAAGAATGGTGACCTCTGAGTTGGGAAGACGGCCCAGTCGGTAAAGCAATTACTGTGCAAGGATGAGGACCCAAGTTTGAGTCCCAGGACCTACATTTAAAAAAGTTAGGCGTCGCAGTGTATTCTTGTAACCTCAGCACTGGGGTGGTGTGGTGGAGATGAGTGGATCTCAGGAGCTCAGTCAGTCTAGCCTAATTGGCAAGGTCCAGGCTAGTGAGAGACTGTCTCCAAAAAGCAATGTAGATGGTGCCTGGAACAGCACCAGGGTTGATCTCTGGCCTCTACACACATGCACGGTGCTTGAGTACCCATACATAGGAGTGCACACACACACACACACACACACACACACCCCAACCCTTCCTGGGGAGAGTGTGTTGTCATGGGATGGGTACCCCAGCTCACACTACAGTGAAGCTGCCAGACCCCGAGCGCTGCAGAACAGAATGGGATAGAGGACACAGGCAGGAGCCGTCCTAACCCCCAGCTGCCTGCCACACTGCCTCTGGGGCTCTGACTACACAGGGCAGCAGCGGCTCCTCGTGGCCACGTGGTCCACGCCCAGGCTGTCAGAAAAGGATGCCAGGCTGAAGGGGGGATTGACAGAGCTTCGTTAGAAATGAAATGTCTGTGAAATAAGAGTCGAGGTTTGTCCCCAGGGAGCCAGATAATGACAGCCTCTAAATATAGCCCCTTATTAGGTGTGCCTGTGTCTGACCGGCAGGGGTTAATTGGGCCTATAAAATCTCTTTGTCTAGACAACTCTTGGCTACTTAATTCTGGGACAGATTGCATAGGCAATGCTGCTCCGTTCCTCAGAGGGAGGAGGGTGAGGGCTTTCAAATGAGTGCTGAAACCTCAAGGAGCACTCGCTGTAGCACGTTCTAGATTAGGATGACCACCGCCATCTTCTAGGACATCCCTCTCCACGTGTCTTCTAGAACTCACTCCCATTCTGCCCTGGGTGGGCTCCTCCCTGCACTTCCCACTTCCAAGTGGAACACTGAGGTCCTGGGCTACTTGGAGGGTCCTGGTAGTAGATGGAGATTTAGTTGAGAATCCCAGAGCTGAGTCTCCATCTTGTTACCAGCTTACTGCTTGGTCTAGAGAAATTTAACCAGACAAACCTCGGTTTTCCTAGCTGTGAAATGGGGCTAACCCTTGCCACACTGCCAACCTTTCACTGTCTCACCAATGCTAAGAGACACTGAGGTACAGAAGGGGGACTGTGTCTGGGTAAGCCACACATAAAGATTGGTGGCCACTAGCAGTTGGTCATGTGTCCTGGCAGTGGCGAAGACGGAGCAAAATGTCAGTAAATTCCTAAGTCCTCATGAACAAATCTGCAGCAAGACTGGCTTTGTGCTTCTATAAGAACGAGAGTGATCCCTGTGTCCCATCTCCATGCTCCCTGAACTCACATCTCTGGAGTTTCTTGGCACTTTCTGGGGAGCAGGGCAGGCTTTACTGTCCCCATAATACAGATGCAGAAATGGAGGCCTTGAGAGGGAAGCTGGCTGGGCACTCCGTTTGCGGCAGGATTGGGACTAGAGGGCTCATGGCAGAGCTACCTCTGTGGTGCTCCAAATGTCTCTGCCAGAGAGGGAGACTGGCTACCTCCTCTCCCTCTGGAGTCTGGGCATGACGTGTGCCTGGTGGGGTTGAGGTCTGGAGGGAATGATTCAGGCTTGCTTTGAGGGGCTAACTGCTGAAGCTTTGGGGAAAGGTCCACGTCATCGCCCAGAGCAGCCAAATTGCTCCTGGGGTCTGGCAGCCCCACCACCCCCTGTGGCCTCAGTTTTATATAGCTATATGCAACCTCAGAGCCTGAGGGGCCCTTTGGGCTGGATATTCAATATCTTCTGGTATGGGCATCAGACAGCACGGGAAACCAAAAGGTTGTGGCAAACATGGGCCTTCCGTGGCCGAGGGCTGTGCGTCACCGGCTGCGGGCTCCCGGCATTCTTCCTAGGGAAGGGATGGCGGGAGTGTGTTGGCTGGAGGGGAGCTGGCATCCAGCGTTGTAGCTGTAAGCCTGTAGAAGCCCCTTCCTCTGGTGGCTGCGTATAAGGAGGGGAGAAATCCACGGGAGAAATCCGCCTGTGGACAGCTTGGGCTCCTGGGCTCCCAGCAGAATGTGTGTGTGTGTGTGTGTGTGTGCCACAGCATATGTGTGGAGCTCAGAGGACAGCTTGCAGACTTGGTTTTCTCCTTTTATCACTCTTACCTACTGAGCCATCTCATCTGCCCTCCTCTGTTGTTTGACTGAATACCTGGAACTGTCCCTCGGCTAGTCTCAGGAGAACAGAAATTCTTTTGTTTTACGTGTGTCCTACTTACAACAGCCCCCCGAGAGGAAACCCTGCACTCCAGGTGTTTCTGGGTACCTGGTGACGGGTGTTAAGACCAGAAGAGCTGGAGGAAACTTCCCTGCAGTCTTGGAGAAGGCATCCAGAACCCAGAGCAAGGACAGACCGGATGCCAGGTACAAGGACAGGGGACAGACTGGATGCCAGGTACAAGGACAGGCAGAGACAAAGCTATATTGGGACCCAGTGTCCTGCCTCTGGGCTTCACTCAAGGCGAGGAGGGTAGAAAGCTGGCAGGAGGGGCCAGGCTCTAAACGCAGCCAGGTCTTTTATTGCCTGGGTCTGCCAAGGCAGGTGTGAGCAGCTCAGCTCCCACACAGATGGTGGAAACCAGAGCCCGTGAGCACTAGTGGCTGTTGGGTGTCCAGGAAGTCAGAAGAGAAATTCCAATAGAGGGGCCAGCCTCTGCAGGGGATCCCGAGTCCAGGGCTGGTAGGAACTGCTCAAGAAGGGCAGACTGTAGCCTCAGTTCCCCCCTGACCGTGGTAGAACCTCTCAGCAATCCTTGAACCGTACATCCCAGGAACCTCAAAGATGACCCAGTGTTCCGTGTACGCAATGTACAGACACATGGTTTGGGTTATGAAGTCAGTTGTACGAATTGGAAGCCTATCTAGGGCCAGATACAGATCCAGGACTCCAGGTTCGGTGTTCCACCCCACTGTGAAAACTTTAAAAACTCAGAGCAGGGATGGGGTTGCCCTCTGTAAAGCCAATGGACCCCTTTCTCCAAGGGCCCTGGCTTCTCTCCTCTCTGGACCCTTCCCTTCAGCGTTTGGTCCTTTCTGCCCTGCCTTGGGCCTCAAAACCACACCTTGCCATCTGTCCCTCCTTTCTTTCTTGCCTTTCTTCCCCTGCTGACCTCAGGCAAAGGCATGGTGTGTGTAGGAGCTCCCCAATCTACAGAATGAAAGAGAGAGAGAGAGTCCTCCTTCAGTGAGGCGCTCCCCGCTCCACCCCCTTCATGGAAAATGTAATCTCCTCCAGCCAGTGTGAGCCGGGTGGCTAATGTGTTCAAGATGGGGCTGGGGAAGTGCTGAGCACAGCAGCAGAGTGCCTGTGGCATGGGGACTCAGGGCTGCCGGGCTCTCGTGTGTGTGTGTGTGTGTGTGTGTGTGTGTGTGTGTGTGTGTGTGTGTATGTGTGTGTGTGTGTGTGTGTGTGCAGGGCCCACCCTGGGCTGCCAGAAGAGCACAGTCAGCGCTGTGGTTCTCCTTGGGTTGTGCCAGCAGCAGGGGGTTGTGCCCACCTTGGCCCGCCCAGACACCTGGCGGAGCCTGGATTCCTAGCAGCTGGGGAAATGAATGAGTCTACTCTTTGCTAGCATTTTCCTTACTCTCCTTGACTTCAAAAAACTCTCGTGAGAGATCAGAATCCGCGGTGCATGTCTTAAACACGTCTACTGTGGGAGTTAATGTTACGTGTCAATGTGACTGGCACAGGGAGCCAATATATTTGGTCAAACACTACCCAGGTGTTTCCGTGAAGGTGTTCTTGTACATGATAAGCGATTAAATCTGTAGACCGAGTAGAGCAGACTGTCGTCTATGACGTGGGTGGGCCGTGCTCAATCTGGTGAAGGTCTGATAAGAGTGAAAAAGGCCCAACTGAAAGAATTCTTCCTGCTGGACTGCCTTTGAACTTGGACACCAGAGTCCCCTGTCCTCAGCTATGAGCAGAAACACCAGCTCTCTTTGGCTCTCGAGTTTGCGAGCCTCTAGGTTGGAAGACTGCCATCTGCTCCGCTGGTTTCTAGTTTGCCCATTCTCCTCCCTAGTCTTAGAAACAACTAGCCTCCATAATCATACAAGCCAATTCCTTGCTCTCTCTCTCTCTCTCTCTCTCTCTCTCTCTCTCTCTCTCTCTCTCTCTCT
>CABHPH010140765.1:0-10141 GCA_902168325.1 Peromyscus nudipes | reverse complement strand
GAGAGAGAGAGAGAGAGAGAGAGAGAGAGAGAGAGAGAGAACGCTCTAATTTTGAAGTTTCAGAATTACTAGTGATGCTAAGCCACTCAGCTCCTAGATCTCCCCCTTTTTTCTTGGTCCCTCCTTGAGAGGGGGGTGGGTACAGGACAACTGCCAGCCCAGTATAGTGTCATGGCATCCTTTCAAACACTTTCTGTTTGGCTCAAAGCTCAGATTCTCTTCATTTTCTCCCTCTGGATCGCGATGAATAAATGTCCTTTTTGAAAATTTATTTATTTTATGTCTAGGAGTGTTTTGCTTGCATGTGTGTCTTCCCACTTGAGTGCTTGGTGCCCATGGAGGACAGAGACGGGTCTTGGATTCCCTGGGACTGGAGTTATAGATGGTTGTGAGCTGTCATCTGGGTCCTAGGAAACAAACCCAGATCTGCAAGAACAAGTGCTCTTAACCCCTGAGCCATCTCTTCAGCCCCCATCCCCCAAAGTGGCCATTCTTACAGAATTGTTCTTGTTTGGAGACGTCCTAAAGAAACAAAACGGCTGCAGACTCACTCGAGCTACTGGCGAGTAAAGTCTGCCATTACATTTTTGAAGATGCCCCCATTTTGCATTCCAGAATCGTGAGCTCTGCAGTTGGGAAGGGTAGAGGAATAGGAAGCGGGGGCTTCAGCCACAGGCTGTGCCATCAAGTGTGGCCCAGGCTGCTGCCCTCCCTTACCTACCTGCTTGCCTGGCTCCACTGTGGCTGACCCTTCCCTACTTGGCAGGGAAAAGGGGTCTCAGTGTCTCCTACACAGGGGCCGTGGTCCCAGGACCCCATCTAACAAGATGCCTAGCTGTGTGCTTCCCTGGGATTCAGTATGGATCTCACTTGAGTTCTAGAACCTTCTTCTCCCCTCATACTCCTTTCTGTGGACCCGAGTCTCGCACTGAAGCTGCAAAGACTAGCGTGAGGTGAGCTCTACTCTTGGGGCTCACAGACGCCCTTCTATACCTCCTAACTTTCCATCTCATCCCCCCCCTTCCTTTTCCATTTCTCCTAATTGGTTTTTCTCACAATGCTCTTTCCAGGTGGCTCTGTGCTCCTGGTTCAGACTGACTCATGGCAGCTGAACCAGGAGGGAAACATTCCAGAGGTTAGGCATCGGTATAAGAACTCAAGAGAAAAACCACAGAGACATCACCACAACCAGCTCAGTTCAGAAACAAACATGGCACCACCAAGCAGGCGTTGGGGGGCGGGGTGCATTTGAAAGCACGTGAAATCCCAAGGTCTTGGTTGTGTGGCCATCAGGGATAGTTAGAAGGAAGCATTCTCTCTAAGCCTGGGGAAAACTCTGATTAGGTTAATGGGGATTGATCACAGCTAAAATGACTGAGAAAGACATTTATAGCACACTGTTGTGTTTTGCTAATAGTATACAGCCACGGAAAATGTGGTTGCACTCTGATTGTCAGTGAAAGGCCAAGTTTTGTTTGTTTGTTTCCTTTTGGTGTAGCCTGCTGATGGGGGAAGTTCATGCTGCTGGGCTGTCACAGGGCAAACCGGTAGTTGGGTAGAGGAACCGAGAGTGGGCCAACCTGCGCCCTCTAGTGCCAGTTAGGATAAATGCAGCTAAAGTTGTTTGGTGCCATAAAACTGACTACATCGTATGGCATGATGGGACACACCTTTAATCCCAGTACTTGGGAGGCAGAGGCAGGTAGAGCTCTATGAGTTCCAGGTCAGCCAGGGCAACATAGTGAGACCCTGTCTCAAAAAGAACCCCTTCCCCAAACTGAGATAGTCATTCCTTAGTGTCCATGGGAAATTGGCTCCAGGAACTCCATGGACACCCAAAATTTAAAGCTGCTCAAATTCCTACATAAAAGAGCTCAAGTTGGGGCCTGGCAAGACTGTGCAGTGGTAAGAGCGCTGCACAAGCTTTGGGACCTCAGTAAAACACTGGGCATGGCCATGTGTCCCCGTAACCCTGGTGCTGTGAGGGCTGGGAGCAGAGACAGGAGAGTTGCCCAAGCTTGCTGGCTGCTAGCCTAGCTCCAGGTGCAATGAGAGGCCCCGTGTCAACAGAATAAGGTAGAGAGTGAAAGAGCAGGGACCTGATATCTTCTGTCTTTTCCAGGCCTGCACGGGGGCATGCACATCCATAATACATATGCGTGTATTCAACACACTCCCACCCTCACACATGCAAAATGGCTTAGCATTTGCGTAGAACTTACACACACATCACCTCATATACTTTAAGTCACCTCTAGGTTACATTAAATTTATAATTCAATGCAAACAGCTATTTAAATGGTTACTGTAATGTATTATTTAAAGAATATGATAAGAAAATAAACTGGACATGTTCAGTACAGATACATTTTTATACAATATGTTCAGTCTATAATTTATTGAGATCTGTGGATTCAGAACTAACAGACATGGAGGACCGAGTGTACCAGCCTTGAAATCATAGGAATCTGCTTTGAAGATGGCGTGGGTTTTATCTGAGTTTATTTGCTCCCTCACGTGAGACACTCTCCTTGCCTCTCTTGCCCTGGACTTAGGAAGGTTGTAGGGAGTCACAGAATGGATGGTGTTGGCTTTGGAGAAGGGGGTAGGGTGAGGAGGCTGGAGGCCACTGTGCAGGGGTGGGGAGAGAGGGCAGAGGATGGGAAGAGGCAGGCCAAGAAGATGCTGAATTGGCAGTTCCCCCTGGCTTCCCTGAACTGGCCAAATCCAGTTTATTTTCTTTCTTGGGGGTTAGTAACCAGGAGGCCTTCTTTCAGCATTTCCACTCCCATGACTGTGTGCCTCCTTACCCATAAAGCATACTGTTTGGCTCCCTGCCTTTCGGAGTTGAGCGCTGAGCGTATTCTCTGGCCGTAAGGCCTGCTCTTGGCTCCAGCCCTGCTGTTGTCTGTGTGTGAGGAGTTACCTGGGCCATCACTCACACACTCTGCCAGTCCTGGCACCTTCCTGCATTGATTCAGAATTCAAAACATAAACAAATAAAAGGAGAGCAGAGAAAAAATGACTTGGGAGCCTTAAAGAGCCTTGAGAATTGCGTCTCACATCTGGCTGTGTCTCACATCTGGCTGTATCTCACATCTGGCTGTGGCTCACATCTGCACACTTCTCCTGACTTTGCACCAGGTTCTGGGACTGGCAGCCCCCCTCCCCCCTCCCCATGGCTCCTCTTAGGCTGTTCTGTGCCACTTGGGGGCATGAGGTGCTCCCAGCCCCGTTGATGAGGACGACTGACTGGCTTTCTACTCCCCTCTCTGAGCCTCCCACAATCCCCTCGCCTCGCCTGCCTGCCATGCCAGAGCCTGCCCAGTGGCTTGGCCTGGGGCCTAAGCCAGCATTTCCCTAGAATATGGTTTCCCCCTTCTCTCTGGCCCTCATGCAGTGGGTGTCATCCTACCCACCGGTTTGCCTCTGTCGTGATTTATCGTCTAACCAGAATGAGTCAGGGTGTGGATTTTTTATTTGTTCCAAGGGAAAATAGTAGAGGGCATTTCTGCACTGTGGGGTTGGGAGCCTGCTCTGGGGGCCCTCTGCTCTGAGTTGGGAACAAAGCAGAGCATATTCCTCAGTGACTTCTACAGTAATAAAGGTCAAAGCTGCCCCAGGTCTGTTACCGAGGAAGGGGGACCAGACTGAAGATCTGTCATTCTGCCCAAGCAGCCATTCAAGCATCTTTCCCTTGGGGCCTCCCTCTCTTTCCCCAGGGAAGGCCTGTGATAGACCCTCTATGTCATCTCCTCCTTCCTCATAAGGATGCTTGGGGGTTTGCATCCCTGGGCCCTTTTGTTGGATGAAGAGACTGTGTATAGAAAACGGCTGTGACATGTTTGAGTCTTGTGGCTTGGGAAGTGCTGAGCTGGGAAGGCGGAGCATTTCATATAGCCTGAGCTGTCCTTGAACTTGCTGTATAGCCAAGAATGATCTTTTGATCTTTCTGCCTTCACTTCCTGAGCGCAGGGGTTACAGGAGTGAGCCACCATGCCAGGGTTATGCAGTGCTGGTGATTGAACCTGGGGCCTTGTGCATGCTAGGCAAACACTCTGTCCATTGAGCCAGCATCCCCAGCCCCGCTGTGTGACTTTGGAGACTAGATTTTGCTGACAGGGAGGCAGGCATCCTCAGCTGTCCACCCTCAGCGAGCTCTTGGGTGTAGCTGTGGAGAACCCTAGGGCAATACAAGCTTACTTGTAAAGGGGGGGGGGGCTGGTGCAGAAAGTCCTAGGAAAGAGACAGTGCCTTGTTCTGAATGGACATCAGCCAGGGCATCTTGTGTTCTGGGATCCAGGATGGTAGGTGAACTGTCTCTTTGGTACCTCTCACGTAAGTGCTCATTAATTCAGGTGGAGCTGTCATAGGAGGTAGAAGCTGCCCCGAGCTGGCAGCTGGAGATGAGTTTCAGCCCTGGCTCTCCCACTACTTGTTATGGGACTCACTTTAGTACTGATCTACCTCTGGGCCTTAGCTTCCTTGTCTGTGAAGTAAGGAGGGTTGGGAGAACCTCTCAGACCAAACTCCCAGTAAGGTGGAGTTGGTACAGGGGCACAGCAGCCCTGAAGGCCCTACCCATGGTACTGTGTGGTCCACCTGGGCTTCCTGGGGCTGCTCACAGCCCTGGACCACCCCTATCCCACCTCTGCCTCTGAGGACTGTGTTCCATGGAAGGCTTTGGCAATGGTGGCCCTGCTTTCAGGATGAGGAGCTGTCTGTTCTGCCTGGTGTCTCCATAGCACAGATGCCATGCCTGCTAGGACTCTGGGAGAGACTGGGGTGCATTCTACCTTTTTTCCCCTGCCACTGTGATAAAACGCTCTGACCAAAAGCAACTTGGTGAGCAAAAGGTTTATTTGGCTTACACTTCCAGGTCCCAATCCTTTATTGAGGGAAGTCAGGGCAGAGACGTGAAACAGGCGCTTGACGCGGGATCCGTGGAGGAATGCACTGGCTAGCTCCCTGTCTGCCATGCTCAGCTGCCCAGGATCACATGCCTTGGGATGCTGCTGCTCACAGTGGTCTGAGCACTTCCGAATCAATTAGCCATCAAGACAGTGCCCCACGGACATGCCCCCAGGCAAATCTGACCCAGGCAATTCTTCAGTTAGGGTTCCCTCTTCCCAGGCGACTCTAGGTTGGCTCAAATTTGTTTGTTTGTTTAGATTTATTATTTTGGTTTATGTAAAGGCTGCATGAGTTCGTGTGCACCACACAAGGCAAGTGCCAGTGGGGGTTAGAGGGTGGCAGATCCCCTGGAACTGTGGTGACAGTGGTTATGAGCTGCCTGATGTGGGTGCCGGGAACCCGGGTCCTCTGCGAGAGCAGGAAGCGCTCTTAACTGCTGAGCCATCCCTACAGCCCGGCTTGTGCGAAGTTGACAATAAAAACTAAGCAGAAGAGGTTAGTGACCAGACATGTGTGATCTTGTCCTCTCAGGACCACCATGTGATGCCATGTTCTGGTGGAGGTGCTGGCCAGAACTGTGGCCAAATCTGTACCTCGCCATGGGGGAACATTTGCTTCTTAACTTTGCTGGTGTCTGGGTCCCTCTCCTCCCCACCCAATCCCCCTGTAAGACACACAGTCACATGGCTCTTGAAGCCTCTAACCACACAGCCTAGTTAAGCGGTTGCCAGAGCACCCTGATCAGGAGGTGGGCACTTGAGACTGGGTGAGTGAAGCCATCACACCTGACCCCATTCCTAACAGCAACCACAGCCGTGCTCCAGATGTTCTTTCTCCCAGAAAGAAATTTCTACTCCCCTAGGGCAGCCTGGACTCAGGAGCCCAAGGCAGCTCCTACAGGGATAGCACCTCACCCATGTCTCCACCCTCTCGCTGCATGCTGCCCCTCTCTCCATCTTCTTTCTGCCCCGGATCTCCCTTCCTTCAACATTCACCCCTCCTCTGTGTGCACACTCCTTCCCACCAGGGCACCTTGGGTTCTTGTTCACCCAGGAGACGTACCAGGCTCTGGGAAGCCCCACCTACGCACCTTACCTCACTGTCCTTAAGGGTACAAGTTGAGCCACTGAGCCATTGATGTCTTCCTAGGAAAGGAGGGGGTGGGGGGAGAGGTAGCCTCTTCTTGCTGGGTAGCTGGCAACCTCTATCCCATCTCCAGTAGAGATTTGGGTGAAGGAGAAAAGAAGAGGGGAGAGGTGGTGGGGGAGGATGAGGGGAAGTGAGGAAGGGGAGAGGAGGCTGAGATGGAGGGGGAGAGGAGGAGAGGAGAAGAAGGAAGAGGAGGAAGAAGAGGAGGGAGGGGAAGGTGGGAGGGAGAAGGGGGACAGGGAAAGTGAGGGGGGAGGAGGGGGAGGAAGACAGGGAGGGAAGAAGGAGGGGAGGAGAGTGGAGAGGAAGATGTTCTGACATCAAAATCCCACCTTCACGATCTTCCCCAATTCCTCCGCCATCCCTGCCATGTTAGAAACTGACTCCTTCACACAAACCCCAGCCCCTTCTGTGCGTCCCTCTAGGCACCTGGAATCTGGGTTCTGGGAGCCTGCCTGTCTCTCCTAGCTGGGCTTGGCCCCTGTTCCTTCTGTACATGGGTATGCATCTTTCTTAGTACAGGAGTCCCCGGCCCTGGCTCTCACAAAGCCACAAGTGGAGCTGGGGACAAGGCAGAACAGCAGAGGACTGGAAGTCTTGGACTAGACTCTGGAACTGCTCCTGCTGTGTCCTTGTGGGCCTAGACAGGATCCTGTCTGGGGAGATCTGGGCCTCAGGTTCAGCCTGACATTTACTATTTCCTCTCTTAGCGTCTCAGTTGTCTCTCCCTCCTGTAAAATGGGGACAAGCTTATGTCACGTTCAGGTAGCCTGATTCTCTAAACCTGCATCGTGATTGTTAACCTTGACTGTCAACCTCATGGGATTTGCAGTCGCAATGGAAACAGATCTCTCGATGTGTCTATGAGGATGCTTCCAGAAGGGTTTACCTGAGGAGGGAAGACCCACCCTGAATGTGGCCTGCATCATTTCATAGGCTGGAGTCCCAGACTGAATATGAAGTAGAAGATGAGCTGAGCTCCAGCGTTCATCTGTCTGCTCCCTGGCTGCAGATGCCATGTGACCAGCTGCCTTCCGTTCCTGCCACCATCCTTCTGGACCATGACGGACTCCCCCTCTCACTGGGAGCAAGAATAAACCCTTCCTCCCTTCAATTGCTTCGCCAGGCATTTTGTCCTAGCACTGAGAATGTAACTAATGCACACACCCGGGCAGTTGACCACGGCCTTGTGTCATCAAAGTCCACATAGCCCCAAAAGTGTCTCCTTTAGCAGACTGTTCCGCCTTGCGGAGAGCTGAGGTTTCTCCAGCCAGGGGCAGAGCTTTAAGAACAAGCTGGGACCTTATGGGGCCTAGCTGTCTTTCTTCCCAGCATCAGGAGGCTTCCTGCTCCAAAGGATGCAGGCAGGGACTTCTGCAGGCCGGCACTGGAGCATGGGGACATCAAATGGCCTTAATCACTTCAATGTAAACGCGCTCAAGTCATGTGGATTGAATTTCTCTGAAAATACACAAGGGCTTGGAGAGCAGGGGCAGAGAACACTCAGTCCCGGAGGAATTTGTTTGCGCTTTCTTTTTTGTGTGCCTGTGAGTGTTGTTATTGTTGCAGGGACTGAAGCGTGTCAGAAATGGTTCAAGATGCCTACCGCATCCCTGGATGCTCTGCAGAGCCCACGGAGGGTTCTAAGTCAGGCATGGTCGGCAGAAGGTGAAGGACTAAGAATAAATAGCACTTGCTACCCCACCTGGCCTGCTCCCCGGGGTCCTCTTAGTGAGGCTACTGATGCTCCATGAGGCTTCAGCATGGTGGCCAGGGCCTCCCTGTGGGTGCCTGCAGTAGGTGGCAGTGGGCCAGTTCTTCCCTGGGACACACTGGGCTCTGGGAGTGACACTTTCCACTCTGGGGGTGCCCTCTTGTCTTATATTCATGATGTGGTGTAGATGGTGAGCTTTGGAGGCCCATCTCCCTGCTGGAGACTCCCGGGGAGCAAGTTGAGTAACACAGATCCACTGGGTCTGACCCAGGAGACATAGCCTGCGGGTATGAGCTCTGTCCAGGGCTGGGTGCACAGGAGCCCCTCAACCCTCAGCCACTGTCTTGATTTCAGGCTTCCCTGCCTCCAGCTGCAAGCCACTCACCCATTACTTCCTGCTTTGCGGATGATGAAACACATGTACACTTAGAGTACTCTTTAACCTTGCCCAACACGCCCAGACGGAGTGGGTGGGGGGTGGTCAGGTCTCTTTGGACACTCGAGTAAATAGAGGTTCAGAAAGGCAGAGTCTTCCAAGGTCTGTCTCCAAGGGGCGGAGCTTAGGGCTTCAAGTCCTCTCTTGTCCCTCCTTTGAGGCACCTGCTGGCATATAGCCACCTCAACTCTTGCCACAGAGACCATGCATAGTGATCAGCCGGTGTCCCCCAAGTGACACTGCCATCAGCCTTTCACCCCAAGGTCGATACCCACAGGTCCTCTCTGTCACTAAAACTCCCAGAAAGGTGCTGACGGGAAAAGCGGAGGAGAAAGGGAGAAGCAGAGAAGGGAATGTGAGGCTCAGTCATGATGGCCACCTTGCTAAGGCTTAGAATCACCATGGGAACAGCTCCGGGCGTGTCTAGGAGGGATTATCTAGATTAGGCAAGGCTCACCCTAATGTGGGTGGCACCATTCCATAGGCTGCCCTCCCCGCCCCACCCCACCCCCGCCTGCTTTAAATGCATAAAGTGAGCTGAACCGCAGCCTCCGTCATCCTGCTTCCTGACTAGATGTGACGGGCCAGCTGCCTCTGCTGCCATGGCTCCCCTGCTACACTGGATTGTGCCTTCAAGCCGTGAGCCAAAATAAATGCTTTATTCCTTCCTTTAGATGCTTTTCTCAGGCATTTTTTGTCACAGTAACAAGATAAGTAACTAATACGGGGAATAATTAAATATGATAATGGAGAAGGTTCCTGTCACTGGGGATAGGACCCCCTGAAACGCCCAGGTAGCTATAGTCCACCTCACATGTAATATAGCTCCCTGAGTCCCCAAGGCTGCTCTCTCTCTGTTTCTCTCAGTCAGTAGTGGCTGTAAATAAACTCGGGTCCAGGGGCTCCACAGGGTGTGGCCGTGCCCATTCACCCAGGGCATAAACTCCTTCCCACAAGGCTCTAGGCCATCTCGGATCAGCAAAAGCTCCTAAGAAGTCAAGTCCCTCACCTCCTCAGATGCATCTCCTCTTCAAAGGCTTCCCAGAGATCCTGGCCAAGGCTCCCTGCCTTTAGGATCTGTCTAAACTCACTCCCTGAGCAAGGTGCTGGGCTGTTTGTTCTCGGGTTGGAGGGATGCGACACTGGTGTCTCATGGGGGACAGGAGACACAGGATTTAAAGGTTCCCTTGTTACCCTGGAAGTGATATGTCAAAGGGAAGGCCTAGGGAGGGAAGGGTCATTCCAGGACAGGAAGGGGCTCCAGAGAGCCCTCGTGGAGAAGTGGAGAAAGTAACCCCACAGAGATGGGTATAAACACTACTAGGTCATTTTTTTCTTGCATTTTTTTTAAATCATTTGAGTCATTGCCTCCTCAATGGGTCTAAGATGTACTCCTGAGTGAAACCATGCTTTTAGTGTTCCAATACTGTGCAGAGCCTGGGAGCTTGTTAACAGATGTTTAACAAATACTGGTTGCTGATGTATGAGTGTGTACAAAGGCATGTGTGGGTGTGGTTGTACATGCACATGGCGAGTGTGTGTGCTTGTGTGTGCATGTAGAGGCCAGAGGTTGGTGTGTGATTCTTACCCCTATTAGTTTCCTGTTGTTTTCTTTACTCTTTGGGGGCTACCATCCGGCTCCCAAATAAATCACATAGAGGCTTATTATTACTTATGAATGCCCGGCCTTAGCTTGACTTGTTTCTAGCCAACTTTCCTTAACTTAAATTATCCCATCTACCTTTTGCCTCTGGGATTTTATCTTTATCCTGTACACCTTTCTTTACATCTTACTCCATGGCTGGTTGTGTAGCTGGGTGGCTGGCCCCCAGCATCCTCCTCTTTCTCTTGCTCCTAGATCTTCTCCTCCCAGATTTCTCCTATTTATTCTCTCTTCCTGCCAGCCCCACCCATCCTTTCTCCTGCCT
>CABHPH010140764.1:0-28633 GCA_902168325.1 Peromyscus nudipes | reverse complement strand
TGAACCCTGCATTGCTCAGACAGAATCGGAAGCCACCCAGTCTTTCCCCCTTGTTGAGCTCATTATTCTTAAGGTTTTGACAGTGCTTCCCAGTATCAGCAGGTGTGGGTTCTGGGGCTCTGGGGATGCAGCTGCTCCTTCAGTGCAGCAGGCATAAACACAAGCCATGAGCACAATTTTCCCACACTGGTGATAAATGAACCTTGAAATTTGATATTTTCAGTGAAGCCATCTTTTCAGTCCTTAACTGTAAAATGAGATTCCACAATGCTCTGAGTCGGTAATTTCCCCCCAATTGAAGTTTGGGCAATACACAGGTTCATGGACTTCACAAATCTCCTCGGCATCATCAAGTTCTCGTTACTTTTCTGGTAAAAATACTATTTCAGACTGTTTCCAGGACCCAGGTGAATTCTTCATTCACTCTTCCAGTTTTATCAGCCTCAGATGCAAAAACAACTGCACTCCACTAAAGAAAGGGAAGAAGGCACCATGGAGGGAAGGCAGGACCGAGGACAGGAGGGAGGGAGGACAGGGGCAAGAGAGGGAGGGAGGGAGGACAGGAGGGAGGGAGGGAAGAAGGACAGGAGAGAAGGAAAGAGGGAGGGAGGGAGGACAGGAGCGAGGGAGGACAGGAGGGAGGGAGGGCAGGAGGGAAGGAAAGAGGGAGGGAGGGAGGACTGACTCTCACACATTGTCCTCTGGCTCCTGACACATGTACACACACACACACACACACACACACACACACACACACACACAATAAATAAATAAATAAATAAATAAATAAATAAATAAATAAATAAATGCAATAAAAGGAAAATACCAGTCCAGCCTAATAAAAGACAAGTAACAATTTTAGTTATCTGTACTTTGTTGTATTTTTAAACTAGGAAAGCAACATATTACATCTTCAGAACCCCAGTGATGAAAAATGGAACAACTCAGGTAATAAAACAAGTAATAATAATAATAACGAATTATAACCCAGAGAATAAAATAAATAACCATAAGTCCTTGCAGGCATTAAAAAGATTGAATAAATAACAACTGAGAGAGACATGATAAGGCCTCTCTTTAAAAGAGCTCCAATTAACAAATGGGAAAGAAATGAGGAAAACTGGGAACCGCTCCAATAGCACTGCTGTGGGAACCACCAAAAATGACTAAACTCAGTAGTGAAAAGTTTAAAGGAAAAATGCTACCTGAGAGTCTTAAAGAATTGCCTTCTCCACTGTTTCTTATTTACAAAAGAGGAAATAGAAGATTGACAGTAGGTAAGCAGACAGACAGGACCTTCACCAAGTGACCAAGGCCAACATCACCAGTCATAGATGAAGCACCATCATGGTGTCACCTGCATAACACTCTTACCCGATATCTGACACCTTAGTCCACCAAATCATGAGGAGACAACGGCAAACACAAATGGAGGAACACCTCTGCTGTTGTTTGTTTTTGCTCTTTTGGGGGGCCCGCTGCCCATCTCCCAAATAAGCCACACATGGAGGCTTATTATTAATTATGAACACCTGGCCTTAGCTTGACTTGCTTCTTGCCAGCTTTACTTAACTTTAAATTATCCCGTCTACCTTTTGCCTCTGGGATTTTTCCTTTTCTTACTTCTATATATCTTTCTTTCACTTATACTCCATGGCTGGCTGTGTGGCTGGGTGGCTGGCCCCTGAAGTCCTCCTCTCCTTGTTCTCTTGCTCTTTCTTCTTTTCCTCCCAGATTTCTCCTTCTATTTATTTTCTCTCCCTGCCAGCCTTGCCTATCCTTTCTCCTGCATTGCTATTGACCATTCAGCTCTTTATTAGACCATCAGGTGTTTTAGGCAGATACAGTAACAGCTTCACAGAGTTTAAACAAATGCAACATAAATGAATGCAACACATCTTTGCATCATTAAACAAATGTAACACATCTTAAAATAATATTCTACAACATCTCCACATCCAGAAGAGTGAATTCATACCTCTTTCACTCTGTACAGCTATCAACTCAAAGTGAGCCCAAACCCTGAATGTATGACCTGACACTCTGAAATGACAATACAAAAACAGGGGACACACTGAGACATCAGCAGTGATGATGGTGTTCTGGATAAGACTCTAAAAAGCACATTCAAAAAGCACAAGCAAAAAGAGACAATTGACATCTCACAAAGCCAATAAGCTTCTCTACAGCAAAGAAAGTCATCAACAGAGAGAACACTGATATCTACACTCTACAAGAAAGTAAAAAAATTAAAAACTCAATGACAAAATCCCATTTTTAATGGACAAATAATCTGACTAGATTGTCCAAAAGAAGAAATACATCTTTAGTTAGGGTTTCTATTGCTGTGATAAAGCATCCATGACCAAAAGTAATTTGGGGAGAAAGAGTTTATTTCAGCTTACAGCTCTTGGGTCACACTCCATCACCAAGGGTAGTCAGGGCAGGAAGTCAAGGCAGCAAATGAAGCAGCAACCACAGTGTAACGCTGCTTACTGGCTTACTCAGCCATGTTTCTTATCCATCCAGGAACATCTGCCCAGGGGTGACAATGTCTACCACGGGCTGGGCCCTCCCACCTCAATATTAATCAAGAAAATGACCTACACACTTATTTGCAGGCCAATCTGATGGAAGCATTTTCTCAGTTAAGATTCCCTCCTCTTAGATATGTCCAGATTCATGTCAAGTAGATAAAAATCGTGAGGGAACAGGATGGTCCAGTTGGGGGAGGGACGGACAGGGAGAGCAATGAAAGAGATATCATGATAAAGGGAGCCTTTATGGGACTAGAGAGAAATTTGGTGCTAGGGAAATTCCCAGGAGTCCACAAGGATGACCCCAACTAAGACTCCTAGTAATAGTGGAGAGGGTGCCTGAATTGGCCTTCTCCTGTAATCAGATTGGTGACTACCCTAATTGTCATCATAGAACCTTCATCTAGTAACTAATGGAAGCAGATGCAGAGGTCCACAGCCAAGCACTGGGCTGAGCTCCTGGAGTTGAAGAGAGAGAGGAGGGATTATATGAACAAGGGGTAGGGGTCAAGATCATGATGGGGAAACCCACAGAGACAGCTGACCGAGCTAGTAGGAGCTCATGGACTCTGGACTGACAGCTGGGGAGCCTTCAAGGGATCAAAGTAAGCCCTCTGAATGTGGGTGACAGTTGTATGGCTTGGTCTGTTTGTGAGGCCCCTGACAGTTGGACTGGTGCATGAACTGGATTTTTGGAGCCCTTTCCCTATGGTGGAATACCTTGCTCAGCCTTGATGCAGGGGGAAGGGATTTGGTCTTGTCTCAACTTGATATGCATGACTTCCTTGACTCCCCATTGGGAGCCTTACCCTCTCTGAGGAGAGGTGGGAGGGGGAACTGTGTTTGGTATATAAAATGAAAAAATAAATTAAAAGAAAAAAATCAACCAGCACAAATATAAATGATCGATAATTATATGAAAAATGTTTGCCTGAGGACTACAATTAAACCTTGGGAAATTCTCTCACCTTGGTCAGATTGGCATTTTAGAAAAAGGCAGAAAGCGAATGCAAGTGAGAATGTGAGGTGAGGGCAGGGAAGTCTTATAAATGGTGGAGAGGCCAATTAGTGTAACCATTGTGAGGAACAGCCCAAAGAATCCTTGAAAAGGTAGGAATGGGATTACTACATGGTCCAGTTATGCCAGTTCTGGATATACATCCACAGGAAATAACATCAGAGTCCCAAAGAGACACCCACTTGTTCCTGATTATTACAGCAATATGTGCAATATCCAAGATGTGAGATCAGCCTACACATCTATCAGTCGATGGACAAAGAAAATGTGGTATAGTTACTCCATGTATTCATCCATCAAAGGAATGATTTCCTGTTATTTGCACAAAAAAATGGACCAACTAGAGTTTAAAGCCTTTGAACATGAAGAAATGATTAAGAACTAGAAATGATAACTACTTTGATTTGATCAGCACATATTTTATACAGGTATTAAAATGTCATAATGTTCCTTATAAATGTATACAATGAAAAATTAAAAAATAGATTGCATTGAAAAAACTCTATTCTAAAATGATAAATTACACAGATCATTTAACAAATAAATATAAATATGACACATGTTAATCAATTTCCAGTCCTGGTGACAAAAGCTGAGATAGACAATTTTGAAAGAGGAAAAAGATGACTTTTGCTCATGTTTCAGCCCACGGATGGCCTGTTGCTTTGGGGAGGGGAGTGTAGATGAGTAAAATGGCCACCACTTGACAGAGAGAGAGATAAAGACAGAGACAGAGAAATAGAGAGACAGAGAGTGAGAGAGAGGTGGAAAGGAAGGAGACAGACAGGCCAGGGTCCCCTCCCAAGGGGACACTCCTAATGACTCAACTTTCTCAGTAGACTCCGCCTAGTTTCTACCACCTGCCAACAGCACTAGAGGTTGGGAACCAAGTCTTGAACAAGCCAAGTCTCTGGAGAACATTCCAGATCCAAACTAAAGCAAAGCAAAGACATGGTGTGTATAACTTACGCATGGGTGTGAGTGTGTTTTTGGCAGGAGAGTAGGTTTGAGTTGTGACAAGGTCATTGGCGTGACAGCGCTCACTCACCCAGTTCTGCCGCATAAACAAGCTAACACCATGAGTGTGAGGCAGGCTATCACAGCTGCTGCAGGTGGGCTTGGACTATTCTCCAGATACACCTAATCAACATTCCAAAGATAGGCTACGAATGAGATTTAATCAGTGTTTATAAAGCAGTCACTGAGTAGAACAGCTCCTTTTCTGTAAGGAACTGACAAAAACGGAAAATTGTGTGTTTTACATAAGTGCTGGAAAAGGGAGACAGAATGACACATTTTGAATAAGTCATCAGCTGCATTTCTAGCTGCACACCCACGGGCCTGCAGAGCAGAGAAATTAGCTAGCTTCTATCTATAATGGTTCAGCTGGCCAGAACTGAAAGGGAGTTCTCTTGTAGGCTTGGACTGTCTCAACTCTGTTCTCCAGAGGCTTGGTGTCTGCACAAGGACACGCTAAAACAAACACCGTGATTATCCTGGTTTTATGAGGAATGAGGCTCAGAGAGGCGACCTGAATACAAAGTGTTCAACTGAGTATTAGCACACAGTGAACATGTGACATAGCAGAGTGACAGTTATAATTATCTGTCACCACTTAGCACTGTGTCACAGCTAGCGAAGGGCAGAGAGCTAGGCTGCTGTGACATCCACAGATGACTCCCACAGCTTTCCAGAATACCACAGGGACTTCTTATTGTATATAGTTTTACTGTGTTAGAGTTAAAACCTTTCTTTTTTATTTAGACAGAAAGGGTTAAATGTTGTGGAATAATCTTTTTGTATACTGTGAAGATGTGTCTTTGCCAAGGTTCATTCTGATTGGTTTAATAAAGAACTGAATGGCCAATAGCTAGGCAGGAAGAGGTTAGGTGGGATTTCCGGGCAGAGAGGGAGAAGAAAAGAGATGAATCAAGGAGCAAGAGAGACACCAGAGGACACACAGAGAAAACAGGAGGTGCAAGATGGAAGAGAGGTAAAAGGCCATGAGGCAAAACATAGGTTAATATAAATGGGTTAATTTAAGTTATAAGAGCTATTGGGACAAGCCTAAGCTCTAGGTCGAGCTTTCATAATTAATAAGTCTCCATGTCATTTTTTTTTTGTGAGCTGGATGCCCAAAGAAAAATCCATCTACATATGGTGTCCAATGTAGGGGCTCAAATATCCAAACATAGGGCCTGAGAAAGCTAAGAAAAGTTCTGGACAAGGAGCTGGAGGTGGCTTTCTAGTCCTGCAGTCTCTTGGGTGGGCCAATGCTTGGAATACAGAGGCATAGCTACCAGCTGCTGCCTGAAGGCTGGAGCCAGCCATCAGCACTATGTACTAAGTTGAGCCTGTGGCAGCTGACATGACAGTTTAAGATTGTCCCACACAGTCAGAGAATGCTGCAGGTGCTCAGTAAAGACAGAACCAGACAGGAAGAAAAAAAAAAAAACTTCTAAACAGGTTACAGTGTGATTTTAAAAAAATGTGCCTAGGCTTAAAAAAAGGAAAGAAATGGGTATAGACAGTCATAGAAAAAATAGTTTATAAATAATAAAATAAAGTCTTTAAAGAGAGAATAAAATAATATAAAAAGGGTAAGGCATGTAAAGACAGAAAATACACAGGGAGTCTAGATCCTGTATTGTGCCTTGTTGACTTTGAATTTTTTGATTGCTGCTGAGAGACATGGTATTGTGAGAGGGACTGCTGAATTAAACCAGCCTAGATACTTTAGGAATGACTTAACTTTAAAATGGAAGTCAGAAAGTGTGTTGCTTTGGGGAAGAGGTTATGCTTTTATTTCCATAGAACACAAAAGGCTGTAGATAAACTCAAGGTTGATAGAGATCAGGTTTGACTGGGGGAGAACCCATGAAAATCCTGGCTACAGGCATAAAGAAATAAACCTAGAAAAACTACAAGTCATGTGACATATATTTTACCTGCTCTAACATAAAACAAAAAAAAATTATCTTTAACTGACTTGTGCACACTGCTCACCTCATACTTGTGTTAATACAGATATGGATGTTACTTTTAAAAATTTGTGTGCTTTTGGAACAAAAGGACCAGATATCAATAAAGACCAGTAGCTTCTCAGAGTGCCTCTGTTGCAGTTTCCTCAAAATTCTGCGTCCAGAACAATTTCAAAGTTGCTAGCTGAGATGATCCAGCCTCACAGACTATTCCAGCCAGGACTGCAGATACGCCTTGTGCTTTCCCATTGCACAAGAGACTGAACAACAAACATTATGGCTGGTTTTCCCAGGACTGACCATTATCTCAGTTTTCTCAGGGTTCCCCTAAGATGCTATCACCCACAGACAACAGGAAGCCATCTACAGAACACAATGCCCACATTCCCAAGAGGTGGGGTGGGTGGTTTTTGATTGTTTGGTGAGTTATGGATGTTTGTCATCACATAGGAGGGTTGGTTACAAATTGTTATTTCAGAAAAGAAAAGGAGGTATAGAAATGATAGGATAAAAGGGTAGATTGTTGTATCTACTTTCAAACTAAAAATGCAATTACTAATCTCAAATATTTTACATTGGTATTATAAATATTGACACAAATTTAAGGTTATTTTGCTATACTGTATCATATGTTTCTATTTCTTGTTTAAGGTATCTACCTATGCAGCTCATTTAAAAATATAATGGGGTTGGGGATTTAGCTCAGTGGTAGAGCGCTTGCCTAGCAAGCACAAGGTCCTGGGTTCTGTCCTCAGCTCAAAAATAAAAAAAAAATGTAATGTAAAATTCTAGTCCTTAAAATCTATTTATGATATTAATAAAATTAATAAATACAGGTTAGTAGTTAGTTATCTATAACAATTAAACCTATAGTCATGTTAGCTATGTTTTCAAGGTCAATCAGATACATATTTTAAGTAGGTGGTCTTCAAACACTTCAAAGGCCTACAGAATAGGGCATTTTCATGTTATAATAACCTAAGGCTTTTCATGATAGTGAGACACATCTGCTCCTTGCAGCACCAATTTACTTCAAAAAAGAATGATGGGCATCAAAGAACCTCCATATGGAGTTTGCTTTCTTTGTGGCAAAAGCTAGCCATTTGAGCAAGAAACTTCCCTTGGCTCATTGCTGACAGAATGCTGTCCATTGGACAAGCAGGACACAAAAGAAGACAACTGCAAAACTTTGCCAAGAAAATGTAGGGGGAAATTCCTGCTTCACAGGAGTGTCTATCATATATTTTAGGCCTGTATGTAGCAACATTGCAGATGAATCTAGGTGCAAGAGAGATGCCAGAGGACATGGAGAGGAAACAGGAGGTGCAAGATGGAAGAGAGGTAAAATGTCACGAGGCAAAACATAGATTAATATAAATGGGTGAATTTAAGTTATAAGAGCTAGTGAGACAAGTCTAAGCTTTAGGCCAAGCTGTCACAGTTAATAATAAGTCTCCATGTCATTTTTTGTGAGCTGGCAGCCCAAAGAAAGCCTGCTACCCTCATCCCCTTGTGCCTTTATTCTCATGACAATTATTGTTTAAGCACCAACTCCATCTTTATCTCCAGTGGTACTTCATTATCTGTATTCCTGGAGGTAGACTGATGGTCATCAAGTCCCAGCAATCCTCCTGTCTCCACTCCCCATAGCACTGGATTTACAGGTGCACCTAGCCACAACCAGATCTATACGTGGAAGCAGAGGATCTGGACTCAGGTCCTCACGCATACATAGAAAGCTCTCTTAACCGCTGATTCATCTCTCCAGCCCTGATACATGTTTAGGTTCAGTGACAGACACTGTCTAAAGGGAATAATGTAGAAAATGGCAGAGCAGGACACCTGACGTCATCCTTTGGCCTCTGCTCAAAAATACCTGCACATTCAAGCCACGTCCAGGAAGAAAGAGAGGGAGGAAGAGAGAGAGCAAGGGAGGGAGGGAGGGATGAAGGGATGGAGGAAAGAAGTAAGGAAGAAAGGAAATGATAAAACTAAAAATTAACAAAGCTATGATAATTTTTTTTCCTGTAAGAACAGTCATAGAGACAGCCAGGGTCAACATTTTAGTCTGTTTTAAAGCTAGCAGGCAGCGAAAGCCAAGCCATCAACATCTTTATTTGGCCAACACATGACTTATTTTTACCAAGATTTTATAATTGTGACATTATACATAAGTATTATGATTTATCATTTCCCTTAAAACTTTCTGATGAAGCAGCAGGGCATCCTAACTGTCAGTGGATGAGCACCCCCTCTACATGGGGCACATTCTCCACATCTGCTGCAGTCCTCACTGGATGGGCGCCCCCTCTATGTGAGGCATGTTCCCCACATCTGCTGCAGTCCTCACTGGATGGGTGCCCCTTCTATGTGGGGCATGTTCTCCACATCTGCTGCAGTCCTCACCTCTCCCCAGTGTGTCAACCTAGTCTAAGCTGTTTGTATTAACCACTGAATCGGAACCTGTAGTTATTCACATTAGAATTATTGGCCATTTATCTGTGCAAATCATTTGCATATACCTCATACCACCTGATATTAATAACTTTCCATTTGCATATTTCATTAAATTTTTGTGAATATTGTACATTTTGTATGACATTCTAGTTCAAACAGATGTGTACTTTGACTTACTCCTTTTTACTTTTTATTGTTTTAAAGATGTATTTTTTTTTATTATGTGCATGAATGGGAAGTGGTGCACATGAACGCAGTGCCTGCAGAGGCCAGAAGAGGGAGTCAGATCCCCTGGAGCCAGAGTTACAGGCTGTTGTGAGCCACTCAGTGTGGTCTCTGAGAGCCAAACTTAGGTCCTCTGCCAGAGCAGGAGATGGCCTCAACCATGGCATTTTTTCCTTATTTCTGGCTTTTAACTACTATGTAAAAATTGTGGTGGCCTCTTTTAGATTATTAGATCTTTTATTTACGTATGTGAGCCTCGGATGATTGGAAGATTACCCTTTTAGAGTCCTCAGTCCTGGGGCTCATTTGCTGGCCCCTTCCAGGTTCATGCATGAACTGAACTGTGATCTTGCCCCACAACATTTGCTTCTTCATAAGCCCTCAGGCTGATCCTCTGAATCCATTCCCAGTGCAGTATCCAGGACTGAGGTGTTCCTTTTCCCCCAGAGATGCAAGGAGGAATCACTAGGCCTAGAGCTATTCACAAGGAAGCCACAGTTGTCCCTCAAGGCTGGGATCACCCACTTGTCATACTCACCCAGCACAGGCCACTCACAGTGACCCATCTTTTCACATTCTACCCACTGTGGTCAGATGTCACTTCATGTGGGAATTTCACCTTTCAGGGTATGACTCAGAACACAGGGAAAAGCCAAAGGAGCTTTGCCGAAGTCAGATATATTGTCATCACCTAGTGCATGAGCCCAGGTCCTCACTAATGGTGGTGACTCACATTCCAGACAGAATTTTAACGAGGTTGGTTATCTGATATCCTAAATCACTGCAGATAATGAATAATAACAAATGTGGAAAGGGCAGAGAGTCAGGAGGCAGCTGATAGAGATGCAAAGTAGCAGTTGACAGACAGGGGAGAAATGCGAGCAGGAATGTCTAAAGCATCTGTAAGATCCAAATGGTACAGCACGCTGGGGCAGAGGTAACTCAGGAAGAATCTGGAAGGGGCAGGGTAGAACAAATGTCAAAAGAGGTGAAGGCCAGGAGTGGACCCACAGCTCTTCTTCATTAAGCTCAATAATCCTGGACCTCAACCACCCAGGACTGAGAAAAATGACCTAAATTCTTAGCCACCATCTGTAGGACTTAATCCCTCCCCCACCTCATAAGCACATTGAGTTCTGAGGTGCAAAGGGGCTGGGATAGCTCCAGAAGAAGAAACACATGGGGTCTGCACTTGACATTCAGGTCAGGTGACTCTGTAGCCTGGGTCAAAGAGCTTCTACAGGGTCAGAACTTGGCCAAGGCTGTGAGGCAGCCAGGGACTCCTGCTCCTCAGCCAGTTCGGGGCCCACTCAGCTTGATGATCCAGGGACACCCAGCCAACCCAGCCACACACTGAGGCTCACAATCCTCCCACCCGCCTCGCTGGCAACCTTTGTGATTAAACGTTTTCAACTCAAGCAAGCATAGCAACTGTTATTGCTGTGTGGGAAGAGAGATTGTCTGAGAAAGGGAGGGGACCTGAAAACCTGCAGAAAACAGGGCAATGCTCTGCCTTGCATCGAATCACCTTGCCTGCTCATGAAATCAACTGGAAAGTTTTCTGGATGACAATTTATGTCAGAAACTTTGTTCTAAAATGGAGCAAAAGCAAAACTTGGCTAGAACACAGACACTAACAGATTCCTCCCTCAAACTAGGAAGGCCTGGAGTTAAGGGGGTTTTGTCAAGCAACTTTTATAATATGATCTATTATTTTACACTTGAGATACCTGTTGGGAGTTGGTTGATTTTTTTTCTTCCAGCTTATATGAAGCTGGTGTGTCCTGTTGAGGCAGCTTTTGTCTGCATCCTAATTGAGGTCAGCCATGAATCCTGCCACGTATGTTGGTCAGCTGAAACTTCACTAGATAGGAACACTGGAGTCCAAATGCCACAGAGGAGACACCAAGCAGGCAAACAAGGGGCAGAAATGAAGTTCAAACCCAAACCTCTTTCCTTCTAAGGCTTTCTGTCTGAGGTTGTTCCTGGGTTAGCCATCTTGTGGCACAGTGAGCAACAGAACACCTGAGAGAGTCAGCTTCAAAGGCGTTCTGTGGCTTTTCCTGGGGAGACATAAAGAAATGTCTGGTCACTTCACAAAAGGCAGATCAAAAATTTAGTTCTACCCAACTGGAGCTCAATGAACCAGTGGGTTTAGGGGTGCGGGGTTACTTAGAAGAACGTGGGTTACCAGCTACTTACAAGAGCATGGGTGACTCAAGAGCTAACAGTGGCACCGGAAATTCCACCCAGCATGGGTGATGACTCACAAAAGCTTCATCCCTGGAACTCCCAGCCCAACTTGTAGGCAGCTCCCCCAAAGAGTCTCCTCTCCCCCAGAAACTGTGTATGTGTTTATAACCTTGGAGAGGGGCCTTGTGGCTCTTGCAGCTTTTGTGAGTTCTGGAGCCTCCTACGTAAGCTTTAGTAGGTTGCTGAGTCTCATGAGCCTGCCTTTTCCCCTCTAGGAGGGAGTGTTTCAGGTGAGGGGAAATCACTGTGTAACCAAAGGGGATCAGTTAGTTTGGGTTCATGATCACAGAGGCCCATGTTTGTTGGGGCCTGTGGTGCCACGGCATACATGGTGGGAGCACATGGGGACAGGGGCCTGTTTACTTCATGGAATCTGGGAAGAAAAGGAGAGGAAAGGGTGAGGGCCCTTATTGCTTAAATTACTAAGGCCACTCCACGTAGTTAAAAGGAGATTTATTTAAAGGCGTAACTCACAAATGAAGGGATAGGTAGATGATGGGTTCTGGAAGAGACGCAGCGCAGTCCGGCGGTGTTCTCTGGAGAACTTTCCTCGGTCTACCTCTCACGTCCTGGTCCAGGAAACAAGAGAGCGCCGCGCATCCCGATCTCAGGTCTTCAGGCCCTCCCTTGGCCCCGCCTTGTAGGCGTGATAGTAAGGAAGCCTCATTGGGTATTGGAACTTCCAGACCAAAGCTGGAGTGGCTACCCACTACATCTCCCCCTTTTTGTCTAAATAAGAAGGTTCTAACTTAATACAAGATTATATACAAAGGAATGGTTATCAAATATTGTCCAGGAGTAATGAAGGATAATGACCTAGATAAGATGGGACTATAATCAGTGCAAACAATATCAAGCAAGAAGCACATACTAAAATCCAGAGATATATAGAGCACAGGTAAATGGCATGTTACAAAGATCATTCCAAAAGATGTCCTATCCTAAAGAACCTGAATCTAATACTTAATATGTTCTATCTAAGATATTATATATACTAATTTGTAACTATAACTGCTAGTCTTCAATCCCATCAAAGACCTGAGAAGGAATATAATGGTACCTGAGAAATGGTAGATGGATGCAAGCACTTTCGGGAATCTTGCAAGAGTAGACCGAGACAGCTGACAGCCTGGACAGTCACCTAATGTGGATATCACTCTGTATCAATAAAGCGCTGATTGGCCGGTAGCCAGACAGGAAGTATAGGCGAGACTAACAGAGAGGAAAATTGAGGGAACAGGAAGGTAGAGGGGAGACTGGCTGGAGCCGCGGCCAGGAGAAGGAAGATGTAAGGTACCGGTAAGCCACGAGCCACGTGGCAAAGTAGAGATTAATAGAAATGGGCTAAATATAAGAGTAAGAGCTAGACAATGATAGGCCTGAGCTAATGGCCAAGCAGTTTAAATAATGTAAGCGTCTGTGTGTTTATTTTATAAATGGGCTCGGAGACTGGTGGGACTTGGAAGCTGGAGACTGGCGGGTGGCAGAGATTTGTCCTGACTGTGGGCCCGGCAGGAAAACTCTAGCTACAGGCCCTCTCAATCCCCTTCATGACCTGCTCCCCAATAACCTAACAACTACTAATAACCCTGCCTCGTAAGTCATCACCCCAGTAGCATCACAGGCTGGTGACCACAACTGCCACATATGGGCCCTTGAGGGATGCCAAGCCAAACCACAGCAGACTGTGGAAGGCCAGAACTGAGGACTTGGGTATGTCAGTTGACATTGTCCATCTAGAAGCAGGTAGAAAGTTCCTCTTCTTGATAATGGATCATCTTTATCTGGGGAAATTTTCCTAGGACAGTGGTTCTCAACTGTGGGTCGCAACCCCTTTGGGGATTGCATGTCAGATATCCTGCATGTCAGCTATTTACATTATGATTCATAACAGTAGCAAAATTACAGTTATGAAGTAGCAATGAAATAATTTTATGGTTGGAGGTCACCACAGCATGAGGAACTGTATTAAAGGGTCACAGCGTTAGGAACATTAAGAACCACTGTCTTAGGAGATTTGGGGAAAGAGTCCAGAGAGGCCATGAATATAAAAGTAAGAGAAACTGAACTGCCACTGTTAATGGGAATTTCCCTAGGACACTGAGGAGGATGGGAGGAAGAAATAGAGAAGAGACAGTCTGAAACCAGGGAATCCCAAATGATAGCTCAAGCTGCAGCCTAAGAGCCCTGGAGAGGGTGACGAGGGCTCAAACAGGGGGATGCCCACTGCCTAATCACAGGTGCAAAGCAGGGACCCAACTATTCTCCTTCTCCTTCTACATCTTCGCAAGGGAACGTCAACTATGTTCACAAACTACCACATGTGAGTGGGATTTTGATCCAGGGAGGAACTAAAGCTTCGTTTCTGCACTGTCTCAGTTCCTTTTCTTGTTGCCATGACAAAAAACTCTGGAAAAAAGCAACTTAAGAGAAAAAGGATTTATTCTGGCCCACAGTTTGGGTTACAGTCCATCGTGGTGGGGAAACCACAATGGCAGGAGCCTGAGGGGGCTGGGCACATTGTATCTGCAATTAAGAAGCAGGGAATGAACAAACCACATCGCTGCTTGCTCCCTTTTCCCACTTACACAGTCCAGGATCCCAGCCAGGGAATGATGCCACCTATGGTGGGTGGGTTTTCCCACCTCAGTCAACACAATCTCTCACAGGTATGCCCAGAGGCCTGTCTCACAAATGAGTCTAGATTCTGTCCATTTGAGTAACACTAACCACACAGCCAGCAAAAGCAAACTAGAGAAAGAAGGAAGCTGGAGTGTGAAATGGTGGCATTTCAAGGCAGACTTAGGAAGTATGCCCAGCCGGCTTGTCTCCAACTTGGCATCTAGATGCAGGAGAAAGATGGAGAAAACTTTGATCTGAGTTAAAGTACAAACTCCAAGTTATAAATCAGCACCGGGAAGAATCTCTCTTGGGAATGCATAGGGAGTAGGACATGGAGGTGGTCTTGAACTTCCTCAAGGAAAGACAATGCATGCCAAGTCAATATTGTCTCCATGACAAAAGCCAGAGACATCATCCTACATCTTGGCATGAGGCCAATTGCAAAGAATATGACAATATCTCTAGATGATTCTAAGACATAGTGGATTAACCAACACATAAAGGACCAAGTCCAATGATCTCCCCAGCCATCCTTCACTTCCCAGGCATCCAACCAACATGGCTTCTCTTCAGTTCAGCAAACACTGTCTTTTTTGTTTCTCCACCCTGGCATCTAGCCTGTTACTTGGGCAGACACATATGGTTTGAAAAACATAAATGAAAGCCAATTCTAAATGAATATTACACCATCAATAAAAACAGAAATTTAAGAGTGGTAACTATGAAAATTGAATCTTACCATCCAGATCCCTGGGGGAGTGACTGGATGGTCTCCATAAAGAGGATAGATGGAAGCAGGGCTTCTGAAAGCAGAAAGGTAAAAAGACTTTAGGATAATCAGTATGTGGTCCAGACCAATATCGGTTAGCTATCAACAGCTGGGCTCTTATTCTATTTCTGCTTTCTCTTCTGTGAACTACACACAATGACATGTAGTCTTCCTGTGTTAAATTCAAAAGTGAAGCTGGGTTGTAGACTTGAAAGGCCTGCCCAGCCTGCTTACCTCTAATTTGGTAGCTAGAATGGAAGGAAGAATTGGAAAGAACCCTGGGCTTTTGTTCTCAGTGTCTCTCATGGTTCCAAGGGTAGACATAAAGATGATGTTGAATGATACACACAAGCAGGACTTATAAAGAATATGATGGAGAAGGATGACAATGAGGGTACCTTAATGTGTGACATTCTCTGCTAAAAAAAAAGTCTCATAGGACTGACAAAATGACTCAACAGGTAAAAGTGTCCTCTGCTAAGTCTGACCATCTCAGTTTGATCCCTAGGACCCACATGCATCTGACTCTGACAGGTTGCCCTCTGACCTCCACATACAAGCGCGCGCACACACACAAATCAATCAATCAATCAAAACATGTCTTATACATTCCCTCTTGAGCTTCCCAACAGGTCAAAGATGGCAGCACCATGATTATTACCCCCATTTTGCAGGTCAGAAAACTGATGAAAGTGCTCAAGTCATGTTGTTAATAGGTTTCACACCAAAAAACTGAATCCAGAAGTCCCGACTCCAGATACAGCCATCATCCTGAATTACAGTATTATGTAATTACATTACAACAAAGAATAATATTATGGTCATGATCACACTGTGATTATGCAGTCCCCACAATAATGGACAGTAATCTGAAATTGTAAGCAAAAGGAGAAAAAAAAAGAAACTTTCTTCCTCAAGTTGCTTTTTGTTAGGATATTTGACCACAGCATGAGAAATGAAACTAGAATAGATCATTAATATTATTACCCACTCACTACATTTGGTTCTTCCCTCAGCCCATTGAGCAAGGTGGTTTCTCTCCATCTCATGGATGGGACAACTGAGGCTCCATGAATCACTAAGTCTAAGGGGCAAAATTTGGCCTTTTCTCAGCATTGCACTCCAGAAGGTGTGTGTAACAAGTTCACAAAAGATTTTAGAATAGTTACTTATTAAACTTGCAAACAGCTCAGGGCGGCATTTTAGTTGGGACATGTCATGAAGAGTGGAAATCAAACCACTATTTTTTAGCTTATTTCTTTTCTTTTTTCCTGTCTAATCCTCTCAAGTACTGAGATGACAGGTTTGGACCACCATAGCCAACTTGCAACATGATATTTTTGTTGTGACAAGAAGCACCAAGCTGCAGAATCTCCAAATTCTTCCTTCTCCTAGTAGACATGATATGGTAGAGATGAAGTTTGCAATGTTCAAGTGATAACTGAGAAGAAAGAAAGGGTTTGGGTTGGGAATGTAGTTCCTGGTAGAGTTCTTGCCTAACATACACTGGATTTCATCTCCAGTGATGGGGGACATTCCTGCATCCTGAATCTCTTACACATGAGGAGATAGTGGGCTCTGTAGAGCATCATTGCCCAGAGAAACTTCCCACAAACACTATTGCTGCCCTCCCATCTCCTCCAATCAGAAGTCTCTGAGTGAAGGTATAGCTGCACTTTGTTGAAGGATCATGGGTCATATGACAACACTTAGCTACAAGGGAGGCTGAGAAATGAGTGGCTGACATTATTAACATAGAATGACAACTCATCCTGATTGTTTCAGATCCTGGAATCCCTGCCCCATCCCCAGTTCCAAGCACACTATGACAACTATCTGATAAGTATGGGGTGGGCTCAGGCTCTTGAGGTAGGGAATGATGCATCAAAAACCAAGGAAGGCAGTTCAGATTTCAGGTGGCCATGACAGTATGCCATGTCCACCATATTCTCCCAAAGAAGTCAAAGATCCTAATGACTCCAAAGAAAAAAAAGAGAGAGAGAGAGAGAAAGAGAGAGAGAGAGAGAGAGAGAGAGAGAGAGAGAGAGAGACCTTTCCAAAGCCAGGGAAACAGGCTAAGTGAACTCACAAGCTTTCTTGCAGATACCAGATTGTAGAGTTCTGCAGAAGCAGGGTTTTTTAATGCCACAATTCTTTCCTGTGGTCTATCAGTCTTTCCAAAGGCTAGAGGCTGAGAAAGAACATTTATGAATTGTAGCATGAATCTTAAAAGTTCTTATTAATAAAATCAAACCCGGGCCAGGTATTGGGGTGAACACTGGAAGGTCAGAGAGACAGAACCAGCCACAGCTATCTCACCTCACCAGATCCTCGGCTGGTCTTGTTTCCTCAGACTGGAGGCCTCTGTGTCCTCATCTCCGAATGGGCCTCAGCTGAACTGCTGCTTCTTGAAAGCCTAAATGCTTAACCAGGCCAAATGTTTCTCCAGGCCAAATGCTTCTCCAGGCCAAATGCTTCTAGTTTCTGGTCCTCACGCCTTATATACCTTTCTGCTTTCTACCACCACTCCCTGGGATTAAAGGTGTGTCACCATGCTTGGCCGTTTCCATTGTGGCCTTGAACTCACAGAGATCCAGAGGGATTTCTATCTCTGGAATGCTAGGATTAAAGGCGTGTGCTACCACTGCCTAACTTCTGTTTAATATTGTGGCTGTTCTGTCTCTGACCCCAGATAAGTTTATTAAGGTACACAATATTTTGGGGAACACAATACCACCACAATGAATTATTTCCACCACTTCTGTGGTTAAAATAAAACAAGTTTAGTAAGAGCCCAAAACTCACTGTCACATCCCATCCCATTGAGATAGATGAGGTTATTCAGAAACAAAGAAAATTACTTCCCAAGAAATAAATAGCACCTTACAATTCTTCCTGGAATCTCCAGTTCCAACTTCCTGAAGATACTGACATGAGCAACAAGGGATGAACTGTGGGCGTTTCAAGGACTCACCAAAAACCCTTCCTAATCTTCCTCCAGCCCCCTCATGGCCCATCTGCTTAAAGAATAAGCATGTGACCCCAATTTGGCCAAACACAGGCTTCCATTGCCCCAACTCACACTCTGATCCAACCCAGGCTAGGCAGGTCCTCCCTTGGGAGTATCCAATTTAAAGCCCTGCCTTAGTACCCTAAGAAAATGAAGGACGCTAGAAGGAGAGGAAACACTTCCCTGCCAATGAGAAGGTCTGTTGATAGCAAGAAGAAAGAGTCCTTTGGAAACTGCTAGAGACCTGAGAGATGGAGAAGGAAGACATGGAGAGGATGGGAAAGCATCTGTCCCGCTGACTTCCGCTGCCTGTCCCACCCTCCTGTGAGCTACTCTCATCCCTCCATGGCCAGGTAAGCCCACAAGGGCACCTTGCCTCCCTCTCACAAAGTCATTAGCTAGCATGCAGGCTGAAACTATGAGGGCTGCAAGGTGTCCAGCAACTGGAATGGCCCTACTGTGCAAGTTGCTCTGGGAATTCTGATGTAAATGTAACCATGTCACTTGCAGGGGTGGCTAGCACCCAGCCAGTGTGCAAAACTCTACCATTCAGGTGGACCTCCCTAGCCTCACTCACCAGAGTCACCCACTATGAAACACGGATGTAGAGAGAACACAGGCTTCTCTGTAGTTCCTTGGGGATGATGCATGGAGAATTCCTCCAGCTGCACACACCATGACTGCTAAATGGAATCCCAACCTTTTATGTGCACATGTTTGGGAGGTATAGATACTGAGGTGCGTGTGCATGTGTGGGTAGGTACACGTGGAGGCCAGAAGTCAACCCCAGGTGTTTGCTTGGTTTCTTTGAAACAGAATCTCTCCCTGGAATCTGGGGCTTACTTGACAATTATGCCAGTCTGTGTACCAGCAAGCCTCAGGGTTCCATCAGTCTCTGCCTCCCCAATATTAGGATTACAAGCACTCATCATTATGCCCAACCTGAGTCCCGCAGCCGCTTGGCCCCAAGTAAACACACAGAGGCTTATATTATTTACAAACTGTATAGTCTATGGCAGGCTTCTTGCTACCTAGCTCTTTCATCTTGAATTAACCCATTTCTATCAATCTATGTTTTGTCAAGTGGTTCGTGGCTTTACCAGTCTGCTGGCATCTTGCTTCTCCTTCAGTGGCGCTGGCATCTCTCCAGACTCCGCCTTTCTCTTTCCTCTCTCTCTCTTCTTAGATTTCCTGCCTGCCTCTAAGTTGCCTTGCCATAGGCCAAAGCAGCTTATTTATTAACCAATGGGAACAACATATATTCACAGAGTGCAGAAAGACATCCCTCAGCCTCAGCTTCTTACATGGTTCTTGGGCTCAAACTCAGATTTTCATGCTGGTGCAATAGGGGCTTTCCCCATTAAACCATCTCTTCAATCCTCTGAGATCCAGAGAAGCCGGGGGCCTCTGAGCTCACACAGCTGGAAAGAACAGCAGAGTTTGTACCAGTGTCCAGGCACTCAAACTCTGGGGCTCTTTCTGTTCTAGTACAGCTGTATAGAAGGAAAGAGGTACCCAGGCAGTGTTTCCATGTGAGAGGAAAGGGAAATCGACAAAATGACAAGAGGTAGAAATCAGTGAGCAAATGTTTTGTAAGCTATTAGTGGGACTCGGTTGGTTCCTTAGCCCAAATGGAAGCTGTAAACAGCTGGTCTTAGCTGGTCCTCAGGGAAACCAAGAGTATACCTTGGCAAGCGTAGTGTGCCCCAACAGATGAAGGGAATCCAGTCGCAAGGGCCATTTCTTTTGCAGTGACTGATGGCATTGCCAGCCTCCCCATTGACCTGAAGCATGATTCTTAAGGTTCCTCTTCAGCTAATTCAGTCAGAGGGATGGAAAGGAAAAGGGGAAGTCAGAGCGCAGGAGGAAAGAATGCCAGACTGCACACTTGGCAGTGGGCTCGAGACAGGAAGTACACAAAAACTTGTTCCTGCCTAGATAGCCGACTGAAGCCGAAGCCAATTCATTTCATTGCAAATTAAACCTCCAATATCCCAAGTGCTCAGCCGCTAGCAACACCGTGAACTTATCAAGTTTCATAAGTTAGAGGTACACAGGATGATGCGAGCGCAGCTCTCAGTTTTAAAACTGCACTGGCTTGGGGGAGGGGGGGAGGAGGGAAGAAACGCATCCATAAATCAGCAAATAAGAACACCTGTCAGAGCTCATCTCTATATAAAGAGCTCAGACAAGCAACGCAAACCTCCAGGCAGTGTGCAAAAGATAGGAGGAGAAAAGATCCCCAGGGGAAAAAATGAAAACAGTAAAATATCGTAGAAAATAAATGTGTGTCATTACCCAGCTACCAAGAAATGAAAGCGGGGAAGTGGTACATGAATGCGATTAAATTAACAAAAAGTAACATATCCCCAGGCTGGAGAGGTACTGGGAGTACAGGTCTGCACTAGAAAATATTGTAATATGACTAATGCAAAGGAAAAGTTTAGAGTGATGGAAATTTCACAGATGCAGGTACAAGATAACAATGCTCGTGGTGATGCAGAGCTGTAAGGCAGTGGTTTTCTGCCTCCACTTCCTCAAGTAATCTGAGGCTGCAGAACCATTCTTTCTCTCTGTCTGCCTGTCTCTGTTTCACTGTCTCTCTATCTATCTATTGATCTATTTATCTATCATCCATCTATATATCTATCTATCATCTATCTTTCTATCTACCTACTACCATCTATCTATCTATCATCCATCTATCTAACATATGTCTATCTATCTCTATCTCTCTCCCTCCCCATTTTGAGGCTAGAAATGAAATAACATACAAAGGAAAACTCCTACATGAAGTGCGCTGAACCATGTCTCCTCTTTACCCCTCCCTCTCCTCCTTTCACCTCTGGGCTCCACGAGACTGTGACCAGGGGGTTCTGGGCAGCTGCCTCATCCCAGGTAATAGGAGAAGGTGTTGTTCACACTGCATGCTCTGTCTTCAAATAATTTCCCAGCAGACCCAGCACCTCACATCTGTTCTGGTTAACAGGTGCCTGTGATTTGTACAGAAGACTGGAGAAGGACCACAGGAGCCCTGCTAGGGGAAGACTGTAGGTCACCTAGTAAGCCCTCACTGCCCAGCCTTCCACATACCAGTATACCATGCCCTGGACTCATCTGGACCAAAATTTCTGGGAGAAAGTGTAACTAGCCCGGCAGAAATGATTATTAACTTTTTTCTGGAGATAGGTCTCACTATGTAGTCCAGGCTTGTTTGAAACCTACTATGTAAGACTAGGCTGGTTTCAAACTCAGAGATCCACCTGCTTCTGCTTCCCAGCTTCTGGAACTGAAAGCATGTACCACCCCAGTTTGGGAATGAAGATATTCTAAAGATATCCATGTGTCTCTCACCTGACTATCAGACTATTGAAACAATGGACCCCAAGAAACTGTATTTTCCCTGGGAGTCTCCTGCTGGGAGAAGGAAAGGGCAGAGTCCTTGCATCAGCGGGAGGGGAACTTGTCACCCAGAAAGAGATTTCACACAGTTCTAATACCTTGTAGGAGGACATTGAAGCCCAGACAAGGATGGGTCAGTAGTGGGCAGGACCACACCTTGACCAGGACTGCTTAGATGTACATAGCCCCAGCCCACTACCTAAACTTCAGTCTCACTTCAGGACCCCCAAAGATGGACTTGAGAGAGTCATCGGCTCTGTTTGTCCCTCTTCCCAGTGTGGCCACATTGAATAAATCTCTTTTTACTGCTTTTCATCCTCAATTTGTCTATTTTAACTGCATTATAGAGAATAATTGAATCTGATTCCTTGGGGTACAGAGTGTGACCCCAAGTTCAGTAACAAAGAGACTAATAGGAACACTATGTACCTCTTCTCAGGAGGACACTGATCTAGTGGATCAGGCCCCGCCCTCATGCCTCATTGAACCTTAATTACCACTGAAAAAGCTTTAGCATATGGATACGCGGAACACAGGCCAGCCACAGAGCTGGGCCTACTGTGTGAGCAGGCTGCCCCCTCATCCAACACCATGAGCTGTTCCAGCCAACCAGCCCAGGTATGGGGAAGCCTCAGGCTGCCCTAGGCACATCAAGGACTCCCTTGACCTCATTCATCATTAGGTGACTTTAGAAAGGCTAGGCTAGGGCTCAACAGAAACCCAGCCAGAGAGGGACAGCTAGGTCCTCACTCTGAAGGCTCTCCCAGCTGCCCGGATGCTCCTCCGAGGCCCATCTAAGAAGACTGAATGATGGCCCCTCTCCTCTCTCCCATAGCATCCACCCCTACAACATGTTCCCTCTGAAGAGCTCCGCCTTCCTTCAAATAAGTGACAATACATAATGGGTTTGACAGTTAAATATCCAGTTTGATCTTCTTTTAATAAAGGAATGCTTACATACTGTTATGATTTGAACATGAAATGCCTCTCATGGGCTCATGTATCAGATACTTTCTTAGTCTCTAGCTGGTGATACCATGGTAGGAGGATCTGGAAACTTTAGGGGTGGTCCTAGTTGGAAGAACTACATCCCTAGGGTTGTACTTTGAAGGTTGTACTTGGTCCCCGGTCCCTTCCTCCCTCTCTGCTTCCTACCCACTCTGATGGGAGCCACTCTGCTCCCCACACCCTCCCAGGCATGATGGACGAACTGACACCTCTGAACCCGTGACCCGGAATAAACTCTGCCTCCTTGAAGTGGTTCTCCTCGGGTGCTCGTCTAACACAACAGCCCTTGCTAAAAGACGGAAGCTGATTTCAAGCCCAGTGTCAAGTCTAGAGGCAGGGCCTCAAACCACTGGCCTTGGTGGCTTGGATGTGGTGTCAGCGCCTCCCAGACAAGCAGTGAAAGTACCCGGCTCTGCATTTCACACAGTCCCAAAGCAACGGGACCCTGATTCGAACCTGGAACTTGAGATCCCAAGCCTAAACCTATTCCCCAAGGGTTGTGGTATGGGCTGCTTGTGAAAGTGAAAGGTGTCCTCACTCACTTTCCCTGTCATCTGGCCTTTCAATAGAATACAGGGCATGAAACTATCTCAAACAAGACTCTAATGTTCCATGTGATAGAGGCCTCAGGAGGCCTAGAAATGAATTCATTGGGGGCCAAGAAACTTCCCCAATGCTCCACTCCTGTGAAAACTGTTAACAAGGCATGCTTCCGGTCAGCAGCCTTGAGCACAGACTACTTGAGTCCCTGTCCTCCCTGTGCCCCATCTCTCTCCCATGCTCACCGCCAACACACACAACCCCTCCACCTTAAACTAGATGCTTATGATGAAGATTCTGGCTTTCCAGCATCTCTGAGCCCAAGGGAGACCAGGACAGCACTACCCAAGTCCCCACTACCAAGACCAACACCAGTTTGCTATCAAGCAGCATTAAAATCCCAGTTCTCCAGATTGGCAACCCAGATCCTTGTCTCGACTCAGCGGTTAGGTCCTAAGATAGAGAGGGGGTCTGAATTTGAGTTCTGAGAAGATTCTGAGAGTATATTGAATCTGTTGTGTAGTGGGTAGCCATTCTAGCTTTGACCTGGAAGTTCCAACCCCCATTGAGGCTTCGGTAACTGTCACGCCTACAAGGCGGGGCCAAGAGAGGACCCTGAAGACCCGAGATCCGGATGCACTGGCTCTCTTGGTTCCTGGACCCTGGATGCTGGAGGTAGAGCCAGCAGAGTTCTCCAGAGAACACCTCCGGACTGTGCTACACCTTTCCCAGGCCCTGCAATCTACCTATCCCTTCATTTGTAAGTTACGCCACTAAATAAACCTCCCTTTTAACTACGTGGAGTGGCCTTAATAATTTCACCAATACTGTTGCTTATATGGAAGGTACAAGGAAACTTAGCATCAGGGAGGGAATGGATGCAGAAAAAGGGCATTGCCAACCATGGGTTATCCTGCCAGCCAGTCATTGGTTGCTGATGTTTAGAGTGTAACACTCAAGGAGACCTCAAGGTGGCAGCATTGAACACCACATACTTCAGAGTTAGCCTGAGGGGCAGGAGTATTTACACACTAATTCCCATCAGCCAGTGATTACAGGCTACTCACACGGGGTAACGTTTCCCCAGAGTAGGCTCCAGGGACAAGGGAATGCCTCCAGCAAGAAAAGGGAGAGCCAGGGAGTCAAGCATCCATGCACCTTGGCATGGCAGGGCACCACTGTATCTGATGCTGTCAAATATGTCAGCTGACTGGGCCTGTTGGGCCTTGCATCTACACCTGTGAGTGTCCAGGTCTCACCCCATGTATGTTCTTTACTGCCTTGATCTTCAAGTGAAGGTTGGAATGTTTCTTTAAAGGTATTCTTAAAAGTAAGTTCAATGCCTAATAAAGCACAGAGGAGAGCTGTTCTTGTTGGCTGAAGGACCAGAGAGGCAGAGAAGAAACCGAGGTGAAGAGCCAGAGCCCCTAAGCTGCTCAGCCCCCTCAGCCCGCCCTCCATCCGTAGGTAAACTTATTAAACTTCTGGATCTCTTCAAAAGTAAGTTTGCAAATCACCTGTTAACCCTGTGACCCTTGACCCTTGACCTCACTGAGCCTCACTTCCTGATAACATGAGATGAGGCAAACTGGGACCCAGGTTTCTCATCTAGCTTTGTGATTAAACAGGATCCCACCTGTGGTGAACATGCCTGGCTCCTCGCCCAGATTCAGGTACCCTGCTTTGAAAATTATAGTGTGTTCCTCCAGAAGCTGAGCTTCAAGGATGAGTGTTCATACATCTTTGTTTCTCAGCTCAAGAAAGAGTGATCGCAGCAAAAATCCTTTCTGCTGTGCAGTTGGCAAATGCCTTCCAAGTTAATCCATCAAGTTCTGCCTCTCCAGGTCCACACCAGGCCTTTCTGGCTTGCCTTAGAACCCTTTCCTTCAATTGAAGCTTGCCTCTCCCCTACCCCATCCCTGGCTGGAATGCTTCCAAACAGGGTGGCTCACCTATGGATGAGAACTACATGGTCTTGAACATGTCTGTCACTCAGAGACTCCAGCCACTAGCTCATCTTGCCAGACTCCCTGGGTCTGGATGAACCCGCTGGGTTTTCTTCTGCTCCCCCACCTATCTCTTGTAATAACCAAGCTCCTAGCGGGACACTGGTTGTATGGATTACAGGAGACTGGCCTCTGCTTCTTCCTCTTCTCCTGGTCACTATGAAGGGTCCAGGGTGTGAACCAGGCTGGTCAGGGCTGCCTTTGTACCTTGCTGGGAGACACTGGACTGGGAGATGAGTGTTCTCTTCCCTCTGGGATTGGTAAGCATGTGTTGATTCTTCACACCATGTAGAGACATGTAGAGTCTAAGAGGGAATGCCCTATGTCTCTCCTTGACCCAAGTGTGCCTGCAGGCCAGTCCACCAGCACTCTGCAGGTCCCTGAGCCTTGCCAAGTCCTCTACCACACCTATTTGTTGCTCTGGCCAGTTGACATTTGAGTTTAGTTTCTATCATTTGCAAGTGAAAGAATGCTTCCTGGTTTAGAACTTTCTAAGGTCTGGAAGCTTTTCCCAAAGTTCACAGGGCAGAAACTTCACCCCCATGTGACTGTGCTGGGAGGTGGAGCCTGGACAGACATGACTGGGTCATGAGGCTCTGCGATCATCAACAAATTGATGTCATCATCATAATAGACATTTCTAAGAATTATTATTAAGATTAGTAAGGACATAGGGGGTTAATTATAGTTAAACAAATGTTAGGTGTAAAGCCATTTCCAAGCATATACAGAATGTATTTTGAGCATATTCTCCTGTCTCCTACAGCCTTCTCCTCCTTATTCCTTCCCTTCCATCAGTCGCCTCTGTTCCCCAGTCATCGGTACATAGTTGCTTTCATGGATCTATGAAGTCTAGAACTCATGAATGAGAGAAAATACACAATATTTGTTTTCTGAGACTGACTTAATCCATTCAATATGATTATCTCTAGCTGCATCTGTTTTTCCTACAAACAATGTAGCTTCATTCCTTGTTATGGCTGAGAAGAGTCCCACTATGTATATAAAGTGCATTTCTGTCATTCCTTCTGCTGTCGGACACCTACGTTAGTCCTGTGCTGTTATAGACGGTGCTGTAATGGATGCGAGTGTTAAGCATCTTGGTGCAGCTCCCTCTGTCGCCGTCACACACTCCCTTACTCTGTCAATTTCCCTCCATGTCACCATGCTGCCTGAAGCCCACCCTTACCAGACACAGCCCTGACCTGCAGCCCCGGTCCTTGCCAGCCTAGACAGCCATGAGGCAAATCAGTGTCTGCTGTCCATAAGTTACCCAGGCCATGAGCTTCTGTCACATCAACAGGAAGGGACTGAGACTGAGCCAAACTTCTGGCAAGGGAGCCACATGCCCTCCAAACCTCACTACCCCTTAGGGGAAGATAAGGAAGATTTGAACGTTCAACTTCCTGAGTCCTGAATATCAGTCCCCTGTCCTGCTGAAGCTCTCAGGTGCCTTGCTGAAGATCATAGCAATGTATGACTGTGACACTATAACCCCCCATCTTATAGGAACCCACTTCTACCCTTCTTGGACCCACAGATTAATCTGAGCTGAAGGGACCTCCTGCCAACTCAACAGAGGTGGAAATAACATGGGGCTTGACTTCAATTAAGCAGGCTCTTCCACATCCTACCAGAGTGACGGCAGGCAAGTTGTACTGGTTACATTTCTGTGTTTGTGATAAAACACTGCAGTCAAGGCAGCTTATAGAACAGTGGTTCTCAACCTTTCTAACGCTGCGACCCTTTAATACAGTTCCTCATGCTGTGGTGACTCCCAACCATAAAATTATTTTTGTTGCTATGTCATAACTGTGATTTTGCTACTGTTATTAATCATAAGGTAAATATCTGATATGCAGGATGGTCTTATGACCTGTGAAAGGGTCATTTGACCCCCAAAGGGTTGTGACCCTCAGGTTGGGAACCAATGGTCTAGACCCATGCTCATAGACCCACTATCCTCAATCTCAAACCAAGTGAAAAACCCTGCAGCACCCTGTGAAAACCAATAACCCTAGAATCCAGAGGAAGCATCTCTAAAAGTAGGTTCCAGCTCTGGTCAAAAGGCCATCCTCAGTTGTGAGCCACTGGTCGTCGTGAACCTTTCAGGACCACGCTAGGACTCTGAGATTAGTGGTACCACTAAGAGCCATCCCAGTATGACCACTCAGCAGCTGAACCTCAGGGGCACCACTTTGTGAGGTCCAATAAAAGTGGCTACAAGAGTGCCTACTGCACAATCTTCAGAACTCATTCACATCTTACTACTCCCTCTGCTCTTGTTAGTAATTTAATAATAATAATAATAATAATAATAATAATAATAATAATAATAATAATACATCTAGCTGTTGCCATGGGTCAGGCACTGTGTGCTTTACACACATTAAATCATGGTTTTGCTCACTCAACCCTATGAGCTAGGAAATGCCTACCCTACCCTATGTACAGAAGAGGAGGCTAAAGTGACGTGAGGGAAGGTGACTTGCCTAAAGTCACACTAAGTGTGCAGAGGAGCCAGGGTGAATATGAGTTTATACAACACCATTTACACTTGGTCTTCTCAAAACCACAAGTCTCCAGATGTTTGGGGTTTAGTCTAAGCTTGGTAGCCATCAGTGTCCTTTAAAAGCATTCAGAGTCCAGCTGGGAGCAGCTCCTACTCTCAATTTGCTCTGACATGTCTCACTGTCTGTGCATAGAAATAGCTATCTAGAGGTTCCCTGCTAAAGCATCATGGGAAACAAGCCCAGCGATGCTATCATCGCCAACTCAATAGCTGGCATGGATGCTGTACTATTCATGTGATTCATTTTTTTCTTCAGCCTCCTTCTTTCACAGATGATTCTGGCTACCTCTGTGCACTGTGGCCAGCATGTATTCTCTCTATGGGTCCCTGTAGTGTTGTGGGATGTTTGTACACTGTGTGAAGACACATTGCTGTGATTGGTTAAGAGCTCAACAGCCATTAACTAGGCAGGAGGTACAGGTGGGATTTCCAGGGAGAGAAAAGAAGAAGATGAGGAGTCAAGGGACAGGAGAAGCCAGGAGACACAGAAAAGGAAATGAGGATGCAAGATAGAAAAGAGGTAACGCCAAGGGATAGAACATAGATTGATATAAATCAGTTAATTTAAGTTATAAGAGCTAGTTGAGACACGCCTAAGATAAAGGCCGAGCTTCCATAATTAATATGCCCCCATGTCATTATTTGGGAGCTGGCTGGGTGGACAGAGACTCGTTACACTATAGTGCCTGAGGACCAGGCCCTGTTCTCCAGGAAGCTCAATTCTAACTGCTCAGAACTTCTCACTGTTTCCCATCAGCCGGTTTCTTACAGGAGTTCCTTTTGATCTGAGAGGCCAGTACAGATAATTCCTCAGTACACAGAGTCAGAAACCTTGAAGATCTTGTAGACTCACATATTCCCCAGTTGGCCTGGCTTTATGAAGGAAGAGGCTGTCTTGTTCCTGTGCTGTGTTATTTAAACCCACCCACTCCACCGTGTCTGCCCAGCAGCATTTGAAGGCCTGCTCCACTTTTCAGCTCACTCAGTTTGCAAAGCTTTCTTCTTCTCACACCCGTGCCTCCCTGCCTAGCTCTTGGATTAATTTGCTTTCTACTGCTGTGGTAAACACCATGACCAAACACAACGAGAAGGAAAGGTTTTATTTTTTGTTTTATGCACTCCAACCACAGACCATCACTGAGGGAAGTCAGGGCAGAAACTCAAGCAGGAACAGAAGTAGGAACCAGAGTCAAGCTGAAAGAAACTAACCTTCACATCTCTAAATCTGCTTTC
>CABHPH010140762.1:23269-57782 GCA_902168325.1 Peromyscus nudipes | reverse complement strand
TTCGTTTTGATACCATCTCCCTTGGAGAAATGACATATCAGACAATTTGTTTCAGGTAATCTCAATATGGAGATTAGCTTATTAGTGTCTGTTATGTTGCAGGATCTGAGCATGTGGCAATTTTTTCCCCTTTATTTTTACTTTATGTACACGGGTGTTTTACCTGCATATATGTCTGAGTATTGTGTGCTTGCAATGTCTAAGGAGGCCAGAAGAGGGCATTGGAATCCCTGGAACTGGAGTTATTGGTACTTGTGACCCACCGTGTGAGTGCTGGATCCTCTGGAAGAGCAGAGGGTACTTTCAACTGCCGAAGCATCTCTGCAGCCCTAGAGCATGGTAATTCTAATGCTGGGGAATGACTAACACTCTGTAAGGTAGCATAAACATCAGTTACCTGAAAAGTGATGCAGTGTGTGTGTGTGTGTGTGTGTGTGTGTGTGTGTGTGTGTGTCTGTGTGTGTGTGTCTGTGTATGATTGCATATATGTGGAGGTCAGAAGATAACTTCTGAGAGCTGGCCCTTGACTTCCATTTTATTGACATGGGGTCTCTCTTATTATCTACTCATGCGGAGACAACCAAGTATTTACTCGCTTTCTTTCCACCCTTACCCATGTTCCTTCTTTCCTATCCCCTCCACCTCTCTCTCTCTTTCTTCAAGGTTTCATGTAGCCCATGCTGGCCTTAAACTTATTAATCTTCCTGCCTCAGCCTCCTTAGTACTAGGATTACAAACATATGCCACTGTACCAGGCTTTTTCTTTGGGGCCACCACCCAGCTCCCAAATCATGACATGGAGACTTATTAGTTATAAATGCTCGGCCTAGCTTAGGCTCATTTCTGGCTAGCTTTATTAACTTAGATTAACCTGTTTCTCTTTATTTATCTTTTGCCTCAGGGTTTTTTACTTTTCTTTCCTTCTGTATATCTTACTTTCTCTGTTTCTCATGTTCTGCTGGCTGGTAGCTGCCTGGCTTCTTACCCCGGGTGTGTCCCTCTCTTTCTCCTCTCCTCTTCTTCTCTCATTCTTTCTCTCTCCAGCCTAGATTTCTCCTATTTATTCTCTCTGCCTGCCAGCTCTGCCTATCCCTCTCCTGCCTAGCTATTGGCTATTCAGCTTTTTATTAGACCAATCAGGTGCCTTACGCAGGCAAGGTGAAACAAATGCAACACATCTTTACATAATTAAACACACATCCTTACATGGTTAAACAAATGCAGCATAAACAAAAGTAACATACCATTACACAGTTAAAGTAATATTCTGCAGCATAAACAAATATCATACATCTTTGCCTAGTTAAAATAATATTCCACAACAATACCACCGTGCCTGGCTCTAAGGATTTAATATATATGGCAATGCAATTTCATGAAAATATCTCTTACATTCTAAGAGATTGGAACTTTTGCTGAATCTCACAATCAACGTTAATAATACACCTTGAGGTCACTTAAGACTTAGGATTGCCACCTTGTCGTGTATTCAAACTGTTTGTTTAACCTGCCTTTAAGAGAACACACCTTTAACCCGGCACTTGGGAGACAGAGGCAAATGGATCTCTGTGAGTTTGAAGCCAGCCTGGTCTACATAGAGAGTTCCAGGACAGCCAGAGTTACATAATGAAATCCTGTCTCAAAGAGAGAGGGCATGTGGAGAACAACTTAACAATCAACATGACTTGCAGTGGACTTCCTGTATAATCAACTTTCAACCTAAGCTAATGTATAGCTGTAATTTTAAATCATGTACTTGTCCATGCCTCTGACCCAGAAAATGCATATGAATCATTGCTGAAAGCAGCAAATACAGAGGTTGAAAGCAACTTTCTAAACTGAATATCCACTATAATTGTTAAATACTACACTTGAGTATTAGTTGACCAACAATGATATTTTTAATACTGTTTGTTATCTGGGTCAGTTTGGGTCAGTTGGGTTCAGTGACTTAATCCCTTGTAAAACTCTGTTAAAGATTTCTGTAAAGTGTCCCTCATTCCTTCCCAATGTGATGCTTTCTATGCTGTTCAATAAACACAGAGCAAAGCCCTTTGATAGAGACAGACACACAGGACACATGTAGACACAAAACAGATACACACAAATATACAGGGACAGATTTACAAGACAGCCTTCAGGCAGGCACAGATTCAGACTCATAGACAGACAGATGGAGGACAGAAGACAGGGGACATGAAGTAGATAATTCAATTCTTGACTCGATCTTGGTTAAATGATTCCAGGGGGAGATGCTTTTATTTCCTTAATGTGACACTGATGCATTGCTAGTGACTTGGAGTTAATCACCAATGTGTTTAATCCACACAAATATAGACAATGGCTGATTCCAAGGCATCCTCTATACCAACTATGAAAGACAGAGGCACACCATTAAAGAAGGGGTAAAGGCCTCCCTTCCCATGGACACAATTTCTTTCATTTCTTTTTCTTCCTTTATTCAGCCATTCTTTCATTCATCTTTCTTCTACCTATCTAACAAATATTTGTAATGTTTGTGGAGGCAGTCTCTTGCTATGTAGCCCAGGCTGGTCTCCCATGTGCTGGGATTATAGGCATGTACCACCACAATTGTCTTCCCTTTCATGGGCATAATGATTTTTCATGTAGTTCTTGGAAAATTCGTGGTCTCAGAAAGAGAGCACACCATAAGTGCCAAATAGTGGATTCTAGCTCCTACCAGCTTACCCTTTAAAAACAAAAACAGGAATACACACTCTAACTTAAGCAGACTGCAGAGGTTTTAGGGAAGGATTTAAACAAGACCTTAGGCCATGGAGTGCCTTAAACTCATGACTGTGACCACGTGAACAAATTCTTTTTTATACAGCTTCCTCCAGAACTAGTTGGAGAGTGATATCTGTGTCTTCTCAGTGTCTGTCCAAAACATTGCCGGTGCCACCACCCTTCATTAGCATAGCCTTGTCCAGGTACTGTCATGTCTGCTCAGAAGGAACATTTGGTTCTCTTCATTTGCCAAACAACTATTGGATACCTTCACTATGCCAGGACCTGCACAGAGTCTGGGGGATGACCAAAAACTAGTACGCAGTCCAGACCTCACCCTACTAGTGCCGATAACAAGCATGACTCACTGAGTGCATCAGTTACTTTTCTGTTTCTATGATAAAGCACCAAGACACAAAGCAACTTCGGAAGAATGGGTTTATTTGGGCTTACATTCCAGAGGGTTCCATATGTTCATTGAGTGGCAGGAAGCAGACAAATGACAGGCACAACTGCAGGAGCAGGAAGCTGAAGGATCATATCTTCAACTGGAAACTGTGAGCGCTAATTTATGTCCTAGTTTAAATTACTGTGCGTAAGAGATCTATAAAACAAAAATGCCTCTAATCTGTAAGCCCTGCTTGCACAAGGACAGATAATTTCTGGAATGCTGGGGGCTGTTCATATAAGATAGCAAGCCACGTGTTTTCACTCCTATAAACAAGGTTGGTTGCTCCAACTGCTCAGGATGTGATTGATCACAAATAGGTGGGGAAGTACATAGGTAGGAGGTACATCTGGATGTATGCTTGCCCTTGACTGGATGAAGAGGGGAAGTGTGTAACCTTGTGGGTTTCTACTTTAAAAGCCAACATAATTCGCAGCCATTCTCTGGGAATCCCAGGTATGGATCTGGCCAGTGTCCATCATCCTAGCCAGTATTTAATAAAGCTTTATTCAAAATTGGCTCAAAAATTGTGGTAGTGGTCTTATTCTTGCCCAGTGGGATTAACAGAACAAAAAGCAGAGAACAAACCGGAAGTAGAGTGAGGCCATGAATTCTCAAAGCCCCCCCCCCCCATATTTCCTTCTGCAAGCCTCCATGTCTCCTCAAACAGCTTCTGGAACTGGGGACCAAGTGTTCAAATACGTGAGCCTTTGGGGGACATTTCTCATTCAGATCACCACACTGGGCCATCTAACAGTTTATTTCTTGAAAGATGCTTCAAGAGTATCAAGTAAAATACTGAGTGTAGCTGCCAAAGTTGGAGGAGCTGGAACTTGGGCCGCTGAGGGGGAGGGGAGTATTCTGCTCGGCTTTTCTTACTGCCAGGACAGTAGTGCTTGACCCTGGGTGTGTGTCCCAGGTATTGCAATGAGGGCTGGGTGTCCAATGGCAGCCTGTGCTCTTGATGCTTATACAAGCCCCTGCCCATGCTTCCGGGGCTCTTCAGGATGGGGAGGAATGACAGAGCCCTGCCCCAATGCCATGTTAAGCCAAGAAGTACCTGGTTCCTTGCTGCTTTATAAATTGGTCCTCACAAACACTTCCCCAGGTACTAGCCTGCTCGCCGGAGGGCTGAATGGGATGCAGATTCCATTATCACTGCCTTGCCAACACCAAAGCATGATCGCTCTTCTATACCTGCCTCAATTCCTGACCCAATCCGTTGGAATAAATAAATTCAGGAAGGATTTATATTAACAAATAGTGCACTATACTATACTGATTAAGGGAAGTGATTCATAGTTTTCAGTTTGAGTTCTGAATTTTCTATGTGACTTAGGGCAAATTAAACATCCTCTCCGGGGCTGGGGATATAGCTCAGTTGATAGAGGGCTTACAAAGCATGCGCAAAGCCTTGGGCTCAATCCCCAGCATTGTACAAACCGGGTGTGGTGACCCAGGCCTGTAATTCCTGCACGTGGAAGGTGGACGCAAGAGGATCAGAAGTTTGAGTTCATCCTTGGCTATATAGGGATGTTTTCTGTTCTTCATCATAAATGAGGGTAATAACAGAATTGATCTCCTTAGATTGTTATGATTTTAAAGTGATGTATAAGTAGAAGACTGAGAACAGCCCAGAACCTAGTGAGCACAGTAGAAGTGTTAGCTAGAGCTGACTGTGGAGTCTGATCTGAGTACCGACATCACTTCCTTTTATCCTCACAATCGCTCTATGAGATTGGTACGTTTTTACAAATGGGAAGTTTGTAACAGAGGTATCATGTGAAGGAGGGTAAGTGGCTTGCCCAAGGCTCAGTGTAAGCAGCATAAACACACAAGGCCAGGCTGCTGCTACCACAAAACTTTATGAAGCAAATAATGCAATGAAGAAAATAGAACAAGATGAGGGGGTTTGACAGAGACAAGGGATCCTCTGAGGAACCAGCATTGCCATGTTGCTCTTCCCAGCCAGCGGCCTGTGTTCAGAGCGCTCTGGGTTTACCGACACACGGTTCAATAGCACTCACTATTGTTAGTAGAGTATCATCAGATCCTCATTTTCCTTTGCTCATGTGGCCCCCAGAACCCTTAGGCATGTTTGCCTATCGCTTGTTCAATTTATCAAAGGAGGAAAAATGTGTACCGCCAAGGAAAATGGATTCTGCATCATTAGAAAAGCCACTCCACAGTAACCAGACAATTGTAGTCTAGAACAGTGAGTTCTTTGATAAAGGGAAGCATGCTGTGAGCTGGGGGGGGGGGAAGATGTACCAAGGACAATGTATGCAGGTAAACCTCCAGTTTACCCTGATCTTTTTTTTCTGATCAACAAGATCTCTCTCTCTCTCTCTCTCTCTCTCTCTCTCTCTCTCTCTCTCGGGTGTCATGTATCCCAAGCTGGCCTTGAACTTTTCCCTGGGGAGTACAACTCATTCCTGTTCTTCTCTGTCCAGGTTTTTTTGTTTGTTTGTTTTTGTTTTTGTTTTTGTTTTTTCAAGACAGGGTTTCTCTGTGTAGTTTTGGTGCCTGTCCTGGATCTCACTCTGTAGCCCAGGCTGGCCTTGAACTCACAGAGCTCTGCCTGGCTCTGCCTCCTGAGTGCTGGGATTAAAGGCGTGCACCACCACCACCTGGCTCTCTGTCCAGGTTTAAGTATATTTTGTGGAATGATCTGGCTACATAGCCAAGGATGCTCTTGCATTTCTGATCCTCCTTCCCTACTTCCCAAGTGTTAGGATTAAACACAGCATCATCATACCAGTTTATGGGGTGCTGGGGATTGAACCCAGGGCTCAGCACATGCTAGACAAGAACTCTACCCACTGAGCTACATTCTCCAAGCCCCAACACTCTTTACTTTCTGTGTGCATGTAGAGGGCCTTCCAGTTCTGGAGACTGGGAGGCCAGGATCAAGGTATCTACAAGGTTGGCTCCATTAAAGGCTTGTGTGTGTATGTGTGTGTGTGTGTGTGTGTGTGTGTGTGTGTGTTTTCTGCTCCATGCACATCTCCTAGCTTCTGCTGTTAGCATCTGTGCTGTGCGTTCCTTGGTTTGCAGCTCCATCGCTCCAGGCTCTGCCTCCATCATCATATGCAATCTTCTTTGTTTCTGTGTCCTTGTATATGAATCTTCCTTTGCTTGCTCTGATAAACACCCAAGTCCCCTAACTTGGTAATTATATCCACAAACAACCTTTTTCCAAATAAGGCCACACTCTATGGTCCCAGGAATTAAGACTTACACATACCTTATTTTCCTGGGCAGTGAGAGATACATTTTTGTATGATAGCATCTTTGTGCAAACTGGGGATGGGTGTCCCGTCTGGATGGTATTGACCCTCTGCTCATGGCTTACTGACCAGATAACACCTGTGTGTGAATTATACAAGCATCCTTTCCCCTAATAGAAGCAGTCACACACCAGAAGTAAGGCATTGTGCTTAGAGCCCATGCTGGGTTTCTATCCAGCCGCCTCCAACCTTCTTGCCAATACATAATCTATTCAGCCATATGTACCAAGTCTTGCCTGCTCTGCACTCAGTGGGCTGCTTCTGCTCAGCACCTCACTCCATCACCCCTTCCATTCTCACACAGGGGAGGGGATCAAACCCCATACCTGTTCTCCTCCGTCTAGTTTTTGGCTGTATTTTGTGGGATGATCTGATTCTGTAACTCCAGAAACAACATGATATTTTTCCTGTCTAATAACTGTTCCCTTCACTTCTGGAAATTTCCTCTGTGGCAACCACTCCTTTCCTACTTGTAGTTCATCTGGTTTGGATGCAACTAGACCCTATTCCAGGCTTAATCAGTCAGAGCACCTCATCCTTCAGCACAATGATTGATCCTAGACTAGCCATCCTAGACTATTGATTCTATTCTAGCCATGATCTACGACTCTCCATCAAACTGTGAAGCAGGGGCATTCTGTCTCTGTCCAGATAGCTATATTGGAAGGATGTGCCTGGAGCAGTCAGAAAATAAAGATACCCCAGAGGAGAGTGGAGCTAAGACATAGATAATTGTTACAATATAACTTAATCATTTCGTTCCAGCTATGCCTAAAGCCAGATAGATATACCTGCTGGATTTTATATGAGCTAATAGATTCTCCTCTTGTTGTGATTGGTAAACATGTGTTTATGTCTCTTGTAATTAAAAGAATTATCTTTTTAAAATAAAAAAATTTATTACATTTGTTTGTATGCATATAAGTGTGTGGGCACATGAGCCACATTGTACATGCAGAGGTCAAAGGATAACTTTTAGGAATCAGTTCTCCCCTTCCCCTTGTGGGTTCCAAGGACTGAACTCAGGTCATCAGGCTTGGTGGCATGTACCTTTAATCACCAATGCATCTCTCTGGGCCCACAATCGAAAGAATTGTGACTGCATACAGTATCCAATGCTTCTATTGTCTCGTCTCTACCCTTCTGGAGCCCTGTGTCCATTTGGTTCACTAAAGTCTGCAAAGTTAGGAGGCATTAACCAGTATAAAGAAATGAATAGGGCTCCCTATAAAGAAATGGATAGGGCCCCCATGACACCAGGGTAGACTGGAACAAATCTGATCCCTGCTTAGACTTGTACAAGTGAGTGAGAAGCAGGTGGCTGAGGGGTACACATTTTTCTGGAGTAACCAGTTCCATGTTTTTGTTTTACTTTCCTGTGAGCTCCACCACTTTCCAGCTCAGAGCCCCACTCTGTGGAAGTTAATACTGATTTAGGCTGCTGGAGGCAGACAGTGATCCTTACTCTCTGCCTCTTCTGCTCAATAGCACTGGGCTGTAACCAGCATCCTGGCTGGCTCTCCAAGTGCTCTTCCATCATGATGTCTTCCCTGGTTGTTGTAGTCTGCCCTGACAGCCCATCACCCCTTTCTGAGTTCATCAAGATCTTCTTGTATTTCATCATGACTTTTGTTGTGTTCTACTGGGCCTGTTCTCACAATTCCCTTTTAGGGTCTCTGAAGGAGGCAAGGGTCTCCTCCCAGAGTTCTTTTTAAGATTGTGTGTGTGTGTGTGTGTGTGTGTGTGTGTGTGTGTGTGTGTCCTCAGAAGTGTATGTGCACTTGTGTGGGGGTGCTCTCCAAGGCCAGAAGAGGGCATCAGAGCCCCTACAGCTAGAATTACGTGTGGTCGTGAGCTGTCCAAGCTGGATGCTGGGAACCAAACTCAGATCCTCTGCCAGAGCAGCAAGCAAGGTGCTCTTAACTGCTGAGTCATTTCTCTAGGCTCCCACCAAACAAACAGAGGTGCCATCCATAGATATTTGCAAATGGAACCTCTGCTTCCATATTGTGTATGCCACTGTATACTCATCACCTCTTTGTATTTGTGCAAACTCAGAACACTGTGTGGCATTATATATTTCACATTCGCCGAACAGAGGTGCAGAATTTTAGAGAGAACACAGAATTTTGCAGCATTAAATGTCTTCTTAGCATCTGATTCGGAGAGACAGGAGGGCTAATATTCCTTTCTCTGCTCATTTCTATATAGGGATGACTCCAGTTTTTTTCTAATTGCTCCTCATGAGGGATTCTGCTCAGCCTGTTATGGTGCATTTCCTAAGCTGGCATGAGACCAGCTTGGTCCCTGGTTGAATAAATTAGCAGTGACAATCAGAGGAACTGAAGACGGCATGCAGACCAGGTGAGGCGACATCTCTCTGTGACTACACAGTGGCCCTGGCTCTGTGATATGAAGAAATCCCTGTTGCTCAACTCTACCTGGGGATTTAATTTTGAGGGTGGTGAGAGGAATGTGTTCCTCTTCTTTCCCATGAACACAGAGAAAGCTTGATGCAAGACACAACTGATGACCGCCACCTCCTCCAGTTCTATCCAATAGGCCGAGTTCAGGATTGGGGCTCCATGTTTTTGTGGGGGGAACTCTACTTCGTTCTGAAACTACTCAAGCAATTTACTACCTTCTCTCTGTCTTGAGTAGGTTGCTTCATAGATACAGCCCTCAGTTTTCCTCATCTGAGTACTGGGAATAATAAAACCCAGACCATATGGTTGTGCCAAAGACCATCGGGGCTTAGGTAATAAAGTGCCCAGGCATTTTTTCTTTTTTGTCATCTATTCTAACTGTAGTGACTGTGAGGTCTCCTGTCTGCTCCTTCACAACAGCTCATCGCTCTGTTCACCTAATCCTCCACACACAGTGCTTCTCTCCTCCTTTCCCCCTCCTCCTCCTTTTCAACTTTAAGCTTCCAGATACTTCTCTGAAGCCAACCAATGCCAAGGTGTGTGGACCCTGGCAGTTCTAGTTCAGTTCCTAAGGCCAAAATACACATTGGGAGTTTAAGGGGGCATGAGGCAGGGGGAAGGAATCACTGGAAATGGGATCCAGGAGATATTTCTTCAGTTTTATTCTGGGGTGAATACTCCCTCCTCAACCTTACACAGTATGTGAGCCCTTACTTTTTATTTGGCTTTGTTGAGGTGGGATCTTACGCATAATATCTTCTTTTATTTTTTTAAACATGCGTTCCTGGAATTGAACTCAGATAGTTAGGCTTTGACCACAAGACTTTTACCTGCTGAGCGATCTCACCCACCTGAAAGAGGACATGTTTGACACACTATCCAGTCAGGTGCCTAGTGGTGGCCTGGCCCTTTAGGGAGTCTAACAACGTCGTACAAAAGAGCTGTTTAAAGCCATATTCCCTGACTCTCTTCCCTTTTCCTGACTGTAATCTTCTGCCCTGACCACTTCCTAATTCCAGGCTCCATTTCCTACCTAGTGTCCACTATATTGTCCCTTCACATGTGGTGTTCTCGTGAGCCCTCGCCAGACTGTGGTCCTTAGTGCCCCTATGAAGATACGGCGCTATATTTGTCTCCCTGTCACTGCCTGACTGGGATGACATCATGTAGTCGGCATCGCACATCTGTCTACAGGCTCTGCAGTAAGACTTCACACTCATTTAGTCATTTCAGCATCCCTGTGAGGTGGATAGAATTTTCATCGGACATATGAAATAACTAAAACCCTAAAGTCACAAAACTGGTGACTAAAAACAAAACTCGAGAATTGAATTTGAATCTGTGAGACTGCCAGCCCTCCATACTTAACTGTTTCCTTCCACAGCCCCTCCTTGGACTCCATCCTGAGGTCTGATGTTTAGAGGAATTTAAAGATAATTTGGTGCATGCAAATGTCTCCTCCCTTGGTTTCCAAGCTTCTAGTTGTATGGCAGAATTTGTCCCTGGGAAGATCTTTCCCGACTCTGCCTGCCACACACATGTTGCTCAATATATTAACTCTTCTTTGAATTGGAATTTATTTCTGGTTCTTAAACACAGCTGCCTGCTGCCTCTTCTCAAGCACACAGGCCTGTGCTCCAGCCTCAACATCTCCTCAGAGATGTTTAGTTTTTCTCTTCTTTTGCTACCCTAGAGGCACCAGGTAGTGCAGGAGGACAGCCAGGCATGGGTCCCCCAGCCTCAGGAACCAGACCCATTAGCCTGGGTGAATGACAGAGAATCACACACCCTCATATGTTTTTAACATACCGTAGAAGGAAGGCTTTCATAATGAAAGGATCTTGCCAAAATTCTGTTTTCTACTTGCAGCTCTTATAGAAAATGGGCATGGAATCAAAGCACATTGGTGCCAAGAGGGCCCACAAAAACCATCTGGTCCAAGTTCCTGAAGCCCAGAGATAGGGAGTGACTTAACCAGGGTACCACAGCCTATTATCTTCATCCTGGCCCATTGTTGAATAAAAGGATACATTAGAAACCAAAGGGCACCAGGAATCCAATCATGCTCCTCAGGGACTCGCTGATTGCTTGGCTCTCCACTGGCGTTTCTATCCAGGTCTCTGCTACGAGATTTTCTATTTAGGGTTTTGCTATTTGGCCACTTCAAAATGATAGATGTAGGCAGGCAGAATGGCATACACTATATACCCAGTCTGGTCAGTGGCGGGTTCTCACGATGGTGGATGTCACTGAGATGGTTGAGAAATAGAAACAGATATGGAGAAAGGAGGAGGGGTGCTATAGAAAGGAGAAGAGTGGCGATGGCAGACTTATTGTCTTATTCCGATTATAGTCTCAATCAGGAGGTCAACATCAGTGGGTGTTCTTGAAAGACCTAGGTGAGGGTTTTTTGTTTGTTTTCTGTTGTTTGTGAGACAGGGTCTCATGTATCAAAGGTTGGTTTCTAATTTGCTATGTAACGGAGGATGTCTTGATGCCTCCTGCCTCCACCTCCCTGGTGCCGGCATTATAGGTGTGCACCCCATTTCCACCAGTTCCTGTAGTGCTGTGCATGGAACTGGAGGCTTCGTGCCTGTTAGGTAAGCACTCTACCGACTAAACTACAGCCCCGTTCCCATCCCCCAAACCTAGTTTGTAAAAATTAGAAATTTGTACTTTCAAACTGGAAGGATGTAGGGGAGGGGAAAAAAACTGAGAACCACAGAATAAACAATATAGTTTTGGTCATAAGTTAATAAGAACCTAATGCCAATGAGCAGAGCTAAATGGAGCTTTAGGCAAAGGATACAACTGAGGGCTGGGGAGGTTGCTTGGCTGGCAGTGTTCGACACATAAGCATGGGAAGTCGAGTTCAGGCTTTGGCACTCACGTAAACAGCTGGACACAGTGGCACACACCTGTGATCTCAGCTGCGGCAGTGGAGACAGGTGGATTGCTGAGGCTCGTTGGTGAGCTTGTCTAACTATCGCGGACTAGGGGGGTCCAGCCCCTCAATAGTCCCCTCCCAGGGTCCGGGAAGAATCTACAACCAGCTGATAATTAATCTTTGAAGAAAGGAAATGAATCTAAGTACACGAAATTCCTTAGTCCATACATTTTATTATTCTGTCAGCTCTCTCTAGAAGCTTCTGCTCTGCTCTCATTTTTAGCTCCTTTCTTGCCCATTTTCTCCTTACATTTATCTGCTGTCCCCTCCAGGTTCTATATTAATTCCTTCATCTAGTTCTGCCCCTTCTAGGTTCTCATCCATCTAGTTCTTTCCCATATCAGCTCCTCTCCCATCTCCTTCCTCTCATCTTGTTCTTCCCCATCTGGCTCTTCCTCCTCTCCCATCTCGTTCCTCTAGTACTCTCTTCTAGCCCTTCAGTCTAGTTCTTCCCCATCTCAGTTTGTTCCTCTCAAGTTCCTACCCATCTAGTTCTTCCATTCTCTTTTCTCTTCTCCCTGCTGTTCTCTCCCAGTCTACAGAAGATACCTGCCTTTTCCTTCCCTGGACACATGGTTCCCTGCCTCCTCAGGAATGTTGTTTTATCTCTCACCTTGATATATAAAAACCTCTTTTGTTCTCAGTCAAAGTGCTCTGGAGAACCACTAGGCCTCCTCGAGGCCAAGGGATGGTCTGAGCTTCATTAGCACAGGAAACAAAGCAAGGCTTCTCTGCCAGCTTGTCTCCTAAGCTCAGCAGGGCAGTTAGTAACTTAGTAGGTTCAGCAGATCTGGGGAGCTGAACTGTTTACCAATTGGTCTGGGCACACAAGGATTTCATAGCAGAAGACAGCTGAAATATTAAAGGCTGGGTAACACTAAATATTCATAATAAATGGCTTTACCTTTTGACAGACCCTTGGCCGGTCAAAGTTCAGCTTTAATACACAACTATGATATATTCTTGCGGCCCACAAGATCTAACCAAATAGGTGAGCTAGGTTCAGCGAGACTTTCAAAAAATAGAGGAGAGTGATCAAAGAAGACATCTGCATCAACCACTGGCCATGGAGGACACTCACACCCACATGTATAATGTGGGGGGGCTCCTGAGCTGTCTGCTAGAACCAAAGGATGAGATGATGACCAAACCTTAAGAAGCCTAGACCACAGACCTCTTTCTCTTTCTTGCCTCATACCATTCTCTCTCTCTCTCTCTCTCTCTCTCTCTCTCTCTCTCTCTCTCTCTAACAGTTTGTTCCTTCTTAATGCAGACCAGAGTTTTACACATAGGTGGAGGGCAGCCACCATATCTTAGATTGCACATCCTCACATATTTGCCACTTGGAAGGAAAGCTAACAGCTCCAACTTAAAAACAATCTTAGCGAAGCATTCTGATTGGCTTTGCTTAATCACATGATCCATTTACGAGCAGTCTTGGCTAGAATTACCAAGTTTGGGTGAGGGAGCAATAGTACTTCCAGAGACCAGACTGCTGTTCCCAGACAGTTGTCTATTGCAGGAAGTTATTTGCAAGAGGTCCTGTATCAAGTGAAGAGTAGATTCAAGGCTAGAAACAGAGTCAATTAAAAAATATACTACCAATAATATAATGATGGAAGTCTCTAGAATGCTTCTTGCATAATATAAAAGCCTTAATGTGCCGGGCGTTGGTGGCTCATGCCTTTAATCCCAGCACTCGGGAGGCAGAGGCAGGCGGATCTCTGTGAGTTCGAGGCCAGCCTGGGCTACCAAGTGAGTTCCAGGAAAGGCGCAAAGCTCCACAGAGAAACCCTGTCTCGAAAAACCAAAAAAAAAAAAGCCTTAATGTAATTGAACTTTTCATTCATTTATGTTTTTAAAGATTTATTTAACTTATATAAATTATTAATTTATTTAAAATTATGTGTAAAATTGTGTGTGTGTGTGTGTACATGTGTAAGTAAGCGTAGCTGTCCTCAAGGTCAGAAGATAATATCAGATCTCCTGGAGATGGAAAGACAGAAAACTGAGCTGCCCAACATGGGTGTTGGGAGCTGAACTTGGGTCCTATGGAAGACCAGTATTCACTCTTAACCACTGAATCATCTCTCCAGTTCATCTTTATCTCTCTAAAAGTTTGCTGTCATATGAAGATGGACTGGAGTGAGGTAACTGTGTGGTAGCTCTCTGGGGCGGCGGGGGACAGGGGGTATTAGCACCAAATCCAATGAAGAGATGTGGACAAATGAAATATTTAGAAGGACTTGCTGCTGAATTCGATATTGAGACTATGAAAAGAGAAAAGTCGAGAAATTAAAAATGACCCTTAGGTTTCCATGAATAATTGGGTATTGAAGGCTGTTGGGGTCCAGCCCCTTGCTAGCCTTCTCCCAGGGTCTGTGGAAGAATCTACAACCAGCTGATAATCTAATTTTAGACAATATGAAATGAATCTACATACACAAAACTCTTTAGTCCATTCACGTTATTCTTCTGAGTCAGTTCTCTCTCTACACAGCTACTATTCTGCTCTCTTATTTAGCTCCTTTCTTGCCTGATTTCTCTCTACAGTTATCTGCTGTCCCCTCTAAGTTCTAACTTAATTCTCTCATCTTAGTTCTGCCCCATCTAGGTTCTCATCCATCTAGTTCCTTCCCATCTTAGCTCCTCTCCCATCTCCTTCTTCCTCATCTTGTTCTTCCCCACCTGGCTCTTCCTCATCTTCCATCTCGTTCTTCTGGTTTTCTCTTCTAGCCCTCCGATCTAGTTCTCCTCAAGTCCCTGAGGTTTATAGTTATATACCCATGCAATAGCAATGCTCTGGCTAAGGCAGGGTCACCAGGTTGAATTCCCTCGGGGTCAAAGGGAGGGACAATAAGACCCCCACAAATTAGCAGTAATTGTCAGCCATCATCTGCAACCCAAAAGGGAAGTGGCTAATGGGAAATGAGTCAACTAAGGGCTAACTTTGGTTAATAGATCTGAGAAAGGGAATTTATGTGCTCAAACTGTATTCTTAGAAGTGGTTAGGCAAAGTGTTAGGAGTCTATCAGTGACAAGCGAAAATAAAACTGCCTTATTTTCCTTTGGTCCCTTGTCTGTCCAAGCTATCTTGGCCTCCACCAATTACTGAGTTAATTGTTAAAGGTAGATCTAAAACTAGAGATAAGACTTTGAAAAGGGGAAGGTTAAGCTTAATTAGCACATCTGCCAGGCATTCACAGATAGTCTGGATGCTTAAGTCTGTTCTTAGAGAATCTGTGAGGTATCTCAGATAAGATACTTTGGTCTGTCTGGGGAATGTCTTGGCCAGATGCTGCTAATGACGATAATTACAGAAAGGCCTGAAATTCGGGGTCTTGACTGTGTCTGGTGAAGCACAGTTGGAGGAAGTTATACAAATACTTTAATTGTATAGGGGAAATTGTGCCCAATGAATGATGGAAAAAACATGAGAAATTCATAACAGGAAGTGGCTAATATTCAAAAGCCAGTATCATCATGACTCCTTAAGCCATGGCTTTATCCTCTGGAAAGGCTCTTGGCTTCTTCAAGGTATAGCTTTGTCATAGCCAGCTGAATTATACTCCATATTTCTGCGTCCTGCAGCAATTGGGATCAAACATTTCCAGGGCAGAGTCAAAAATCCAATCTTGATGTGTTAAATTTCTGACATGGAAATGCCTATGCACTTGGGCATATAGGTTCTTACCAAAGCTTGGCGTTTAACCCTTAAACTAGATGAGTGTTCCAAGAGAGAAGAGAATATAGCTTGAGTAGAGGGTCTAGCTTTTCTGGGAGCCATCTTTTCTGTATATTCTGAATATTTGGCTAGTATTCTGGCCAGGTTTTTCATCAGGAGTCGCAACCACTCTACAGTGAGTCCCATGGAATGGTTTATTCTTCAGGGATAGCGAAGCACTAACTTGCTTGACAAGGATGGAGACTTCTCCATCTAGACATGTTTTCTTGGGACTAGAAAGATGGCTCAGTGGTTAAGAGCATTGGTTGCTCTTCCAGAGGACCTGGGTTCAATTCCCAGCACTGACATGGCGGCTCACAACTGTCTATAACTCCTATTCCAGGGGATCTGATGCCTTCATATAGGTATACATACAGGCAAAACATTGATGCATGTGAAATAAAAGTAAATAAATCATAAAAAAGTTTAGATGTGTCTTCTTCCAAAGTAGACTATTTGGACAATTAACAGATGATGAATCTTCCCTGTTCTGAGCCATTTTGACTTCTCTTTAGGGATAGCTATAGAGAGACAGGATTTAAGATTCCAGGGTAACTTAGAAAAAAATCTATGTGGTAGATAGAAATTTTTCTCACACTATTTTATAGTTCTTCCCATTAAGAGATAGGATCCACCTCTCCACCTCTTAAAGCTAAGCTTAGCAGCCGGGTGGTGGTAGCATGTGCCTTTAATCCCAGCACTCAGGAGACCGAGGTAGGCCGATCTCTATGAGTTCAAGGCTAGCCTGATCTACAAAGCGAGTTCCAGGACAGTCAGAGCTGTTACATGGAAAAACCCTGTCTTGAAAATCCAAAGAAACAAAAACTAATCTTAGCCATGTGGGTCATATAAATCAGTGGAACATTAGCAAACAGGGCTTAAAAGATGTTTCTGCATTATGATCTCTTGCTACTGAAAAAGCTTCTGCCCATCCTTGAACAAGTTTGGGTGGCCTCGTAGATGATGGAGAGAGGCCTAGCTGACTATCCTAGTCACTTGAGCTGGGATCCTAGACATACAGAAAAAAAAATAAGAACATCCAGCTTCAGACAACACAGCGAGTCACAAGAAAAAGGTGTTTGTTCTCTTAAATCATTAAAGAATGTGAGTATGTGTGTGTGAGTGTAATGTGTGTGTGAATGTAGTGTGTGTGTGAATGTAGTGTGTGTAGGGATGTGTGTATTTGTATGAGTGTGTGTAGGGATGTGTGTATGAGTGTGTGGGTAGGGATAAGACATAGGATCTTGATATCACTAAATTAACTGTATCACTGAGTTGTCGCCCCAGCCAAAGGCATTAAGTTTTTTGTTTTGTTTAATTTGGGGGGGGTTGTCTTTTGAGACAGGGTCTTACTCTGTAGCTCAAACTGGCCTGGAACTCACTATGTAGCAATCCTCCTGCCTCATCCTCCCAATTGCTAAGATTATAGGTGTGAGCCACTATTCTTGGATGCCATTAATTTTGAAGTGATTTGTTGTGTTTCTCAAAAACAAACAAAAAACAACAAAATAGTGAACTATCAACCACGCCAGGACAGATAACTCACACTCTTAATCTTCTTGAAACACTTGAGTTTGATCAATTATCAAAGGTTGTAACTAAAAGACAAAAACTTAATTGAGGATTGTAAAAGCAGCAGCCACGGGTAGTAGAGGTGTTTAGTGAATCGCTCCTGAAACAGCTTTAAAAGATGATTCGGGTTTCCTAATTACCGGTTCTCATAGCATCATGTGCCTTTCCTTCACAGTACTTCATAATTTCATATATATATACACACACACATACACACACACACACACACACACACACACACACACACACACATATATACAGATATATACATTTTTTCACTGAGGATCTTATAGCTCAGCATGGCCTCCCATTTGCCCATGTAGCTGAGGATGAGCTTGACCTTCAGATTCTCTTGCCTTCACCTCCTCGTGCTCAGATTATAGTCATGTGCCATCATGCTCAGTTTATATGGTGCTAGGGATCCTGTACTTTGTGCATGCTAGACAAGCACTCTACAAACTGATCTACAGCCCTCTAGTTATATTGGAGTGATGGTTTGGCAGTGTCTAGACTAACCATGAAGCTATATATATACTTCCCGAAGGAAGAAACTGGCCTAATTTGCCATTGACATATTAGACATTGAGTTGCTCAATGAATACTTCATATAAGAGATTTAAGTCTTAAAAAATTTAACAGCATTTATCTCATGGCTCAGTCTTTTGTATACACTAACAAACCACAAGCTGTTACTTGATTCTTCAGCTATGGCACGTAGTTCGGTTTAGGCTTGGGATGAGGAATCTGAAATCGATGGATACCAGGACATGAATTGCTGTATTTCCTTTCCTTTCTTCCAAACCATTGGCAAAGTAAAGCAAACATTTCTCAGATACTCCATGAAGCCCAGTATCCAAGGAAGGAGCTTTGGAGCAGGGGCAGGTAGTGTGAGTGAGAGAGTCAGGTCTGGAGGATGCTTCTATCATTCTGTGTTATAAAGCTACAATCACAAAGGAATCGGGAACCAGGGGTTCAACTGAGAAACCTTGGGAGTGGGTTGGTACCCCCACCCCATCTATTCTTCATCTGAGGCAGTGTGAGGAAGAAAACTGGAAGTCAGACAGGGGTAGATTCAGATGGGGCCAGGGCTGTCTTGGGCACATGTACTTTGCTAGGGTTATTTCCTGGCCAAGTGGGGATAATGATATCTTAAAATAAGATCTCCTAACTATTACCATTAAATATAGGGACCTGACAGGCAGAGATCATTGGTTTTTATCTGTAATGTTTATCCAGTGTTTACTATTACCAGCCCTTAGTAGGTATTGGCAATAGGAGAGTTTCTTCTTTGAGATGATCCAAGACCGAGTCCTGGCTGCTCAGGGACTCCCAGGGTTCTTAAGAGATTTCCTCTCACCCCTTGATCCTTCATCTCCCCTTCTGTGAAGTAGGAGGCTGGAGAAGCTCTTCTCTAAGCTCCTTGTGTCTAGTATTTGATGGGTCTGTGTCCACGAGGTGTACTGTGTCCCGCTGCTACTTTACAAGTGAACAATGCTACAGACCAAGGACATAATTAGAAGTCACGGATCACTTTGTGTTTGCAGACACACGTGCCTTTAAAACAGATTCCATGCACTTCTGGCCTACTTTTGCCTCTTTAAAGGTCAGTGTTTGTTGTTGTTGTTGTGTTTTTAAACCTTCTTTTATCTGGTTTGTTTAGGAAGAGGGAATCTGGGACAAGTTGCCACTCACACATTTTATGCACCTCCTACCTCGGTGGCTAATTGTGCCATTACTGTGACTGATGAATGCTGTGCCACAATCAGCAGGAAGTGGCTGCCTTCCATGAAACAGAAATGAGGTCATGGAGCAGGGCTAGGGAACTGCCATCTCGAAAGCAGGTCTGTCTGTTGCCTGTAGAAGAGCTTGCACAATAATGTTTGGCCCGTGACTCTGTCTGTTAGGAAGATGCTTGCTCCCTTGAACTGGTTCCTGAGTAATTTTTGAAGTTGAAGATCCAGTCTTTCCTGGACATGCAATATTATTGAATATAGGTGCTAAAACACCCAGGCATGATGAAGACTTTGGTGTGAAATTTTAGTACTAAGGCATATGGGTGGGTGCTATTGTCCAGAGAAAATTGTTAGTTTCCATGATACTCTATGTAGCCTTATAATGTATAAAGCATACTGGGACATACAGTCCTGAGAAGGGAGTGTGTGTGTGTGTGTGTGTGTGTGTGTGTGTGTGTGTGTGTATGTGTGTGTCCCCATAGTGAGAGATGCTAATCAAGTCACATGGTTGGAGCATGGAGACTGCTCAGATTACCACCTGGGAGCCAGACAGGTATTGACCAACCGAGGCAGATACAAAGTCAGCACTGGGCCTTGAGGAACATTGATGGGCATTTCTTTCTTAAGCCCGTGGGATCTGGTTGCCTCAGAAACTAATTCTCCTGCACACTGGATATCCATCACCTCAGATTAGTCTGAGTAGCTGAGCAATTTGTTGACACATCACAGACATACATCCTTTCTCAAGTGGACTTGGACCTGACAGGCGTGGCAGGATTCCAAGTGTCGGAATCACTTTTATCCAAAAGAGCTGTGTGTGGTACAGAATGTTGTTGAAAGCACAGACCTTGGATCACTCGTCCTGGGTTTGAATCCCTTATCTACCATTTGCTAATTGTGTGACTTCAGGCAAGTCAGAGTCTTATTTCCCCATCTTTAAATGGAGTTGACTCAAGTGCCTCTCTCATAAAAATGTTAGGAAGATAAATGAGGTAATACATGGAAATTTCTGGGAGCAATGTGTCGTGCAATGTAAGCACAATGTCTAACAAATTCCCCGATTAAACGGCAGCGTCCAGATGTCCTAGATTCTAAACCTAACCTCTGTCTTCTCCAGTCTATCAAAGGTGGCAGCATGTCCGTGGGGCTGACTGTTTGGCCCTTTCATTTCATCACTGGACTTGATGGCAGCGGGTCCTGCCTTTCCAGGACGATGAGCTGCCTTTGAAATACAGAACACTGACAGATCCCCCCCCCACACACACACACACTGATGACTGAGGTAACGTATTAGCACAGGAGGTTGTGGAATCGAGCTGTGGTTGGGGGAAAAGAGCTTCAGGAATTATCAATGGCTCCATCTCATCATTTCAGCTAAAATACATACCTGTTCCAAGTGTCCATAGCAAGCTAGAACCAAGAGCTCATCACCTGGCCTCGAATTAATTTTTTTTTCTTTCAGGTTTTTGGTGACAGGACTTTAACCAAAGGGGATCTCTGATAGTTGTTACTGCCAGGAAGGAGGACAGATGTATGACACCCGGGAATACAATTTTCCTTTTATTTATTTTTTTTCTTTTCAGGACTATGTCCCCTTAGATTTATTTGGCTTTGATTTGTCTTTTCTGGTTGGACTGCTCAGGAGTATCTGCCATTAGAAGAAATGGGCAGGATAGGAGGAAGGCCCTATGCAGAACGGCAAAGGATTTACAGGGAGATTTGAGCCCAGGACAGAGTAGGTCATGATTCTCGTTCTTAAATCCAGGAGGCGCAGAGGGCAGAGATGGAGACTGCTGACATCAGAACTGGTACAAACAGAGTGGGAAGACAGAGGGTTCCCGTGAGGCCATTTTCAGTTTGAAGCAAAGACAGGTCCTGGCTATGGGAGCTGCACAAAGACATTGCAGACGTGAGCTCTGGTGCCTGCCCGAAAGACACACTTGCTCTTTTTTCTTTTTAAACAGGGATCTGAAGCCCAGGCTGTCCTGGAACAGTTGATCCTTCTGCCTCAACTTCTCATATGCTGGGATTACAGGCCTGAGCCTCCACTCACACCTGATAGATGGTGTACTTTAGAAGAAAGATTTGTGGGGAGTGAATAGGGTCCTGAGTGAATGTGGATTGTTGACACTAACACAACCATGTCCAAGACCCAGTGCCTTGGACCCATGGGAATAGCAAGACTGTCCCCTGGTCCACTAAGAATGTTGACAGAGTGTGCAGAAAGTATCAACCACAGCTTCCTGCTCCTGGTGACACAGCCTGAGACCGCTCCCCTATAGAGAGCTCCCTACCAAGATTAGCGAACCTGTCTCCTCTTTTGACTGAGTATAATAAATCCACCTCCTTGTTCAGCGGTGTAGAACAGCACTGAGTTTTCAGGCTGCTGGTGGTAGTCCTCATCCGAGCCCACAGCCCACGGTACCCCAGCTTTTTTGTGCTCATGTCTGTGGGTTCTTCATTCCCAGTCACCCTGGGCAGGTCAATCCCAAAGCCTCGGAGGTCGCAGCAGAAATTCGGCTGTGAGAACTGGCAGCCACTTGTCAGAACTGGAAAGCTTGGAGCTGACTAGTCAAACCAGGTAAATCTGGGGATGATCTCATCAGCTTCAAACCTTTCAGATTCTGGGAGCCCAAGAATCAGTGGCAAATTTTATGACATTCTCACAATCAAGAACCAGCTGGAGAAACTGGGTGTGAAGTCACACACCTGTATTCCCAGGCTGGTGAACCTGAGGCAGGAGGAAGAGGTTCAAGGCCACCCTGAATTAAACAGCAGGTTTGAGACCAACCTGAGGCTACATCATGATTCTAGGAGCCAGCTAGATAGGGGAGACCTGTCCCTGTCTGGATTGTTCTTTTTCTCCTTCTTGTCCTTGTGCCCTTAGATGGCAGGGGCCTCTGACATTTTGCAGAAGATAATCCTTTTTTTATTTTTTAAAGTGTGTCTCTGACTCAGCCTTTGCTCCTTCAGCATCGATAGAGTCTGAGCTCTCCAGAGATTAGCACTGTCCTGTCACCACAGCAACTGCCCAGGCCCTGTGGGCATCCATGCTAACAGGCTCAGGGCTTTGCAAATCAAAGCTTGGTTTGCAGTGAGAGAGAGCCCCACAGGGAGCCTGATAGGAAACAAGCAGGTTGTAGTTTGAGACATTTTCTTTAATAGGATTAGCTGTGCAGGTGGGCCTCACCGGCCAGCCCCTGACATGTGTGTGTGTGGGGGGGAGGGGTATCTTGGTAAATGAAGGAAATTTTGTTTTATTTTAAGGGCAGAAAAGATTCTTTCCAAGTCTCTATAGTGAACCTCCTGCATAAAAGGGAGTTTTCTTTTGTCAAAGGAATCTTCACCCACACGGTAACCTGCACCATCTGTAATTGGGGCCATCTTCAGGGAACCACAGGGGCTGGCAAAGACCTCAACTTGCTTGGGGTTGGGAGTGGATAGTGAATAGCAGAGAAGCAGGGTACACGTGAGCATGACATTGGGAGACGGGCGGGCCTTGCCTAGCATGAGCAGTTTTGCTGCAGCAGTGGTGGGGTGTCTGAGAGACGGGTGGTCTTGGAAGCGCCCAGCACGGAGGGGTCTGTGTCCAGTGAGTCAGACATCTTATCACAAATGGCATCCACCAGACGCTCGAAGGCCTGCCTCACGCTGATGTTCTCCTTGGCACTGGCTTCAAAGAATTCAAACCCTAGGATGAAAAGAGAGAGAAATGCAGATTTTCCCAGCTCTTCTGCGGGAGCTATTTTGTGCCCCCAACATAGTTCTCTGGATCAATATAGCCAGAGCTCAGACGTGAAGCGGGGAGACCTAATTTCATGCACAGAGGATTCTGCCTCAAAGAGACAGTACAGGGCAAGGGTTGCCTGCACACATTTTCAAACCAGACAGATCCTGGCTCTACCAGCGACTATCTAATCCTGGGCAAATCATTCGTTCTGCTTACAAATTAACTTCTTAGTTTGTAAATAGGAATAATTTTATCTACCTTGCAGAATTACTTCAATGTGAACTGAGCTAAAATGCCTGTGAGGTATATAGCCCTATGCCCGAGGAGAAGTGTGTGTGTGTGGGGGCATCAGGTGTTAGCTGAAAGAGTGAACGCATATGTATGGAATCAGAGCAATTCACACATTCCAAAGTGTTTAGCAAATCTATTGTCTCACTTTCTGTTCATGTGGTGCCTGGGGGAAGGAAGGAGTGCCAGTCATAGACTCTTCTGATCACCAGCGCTGACACTGTGGCTTAGGGAATAAGCTGGTGTGTCCACCGTAAGTAAGAGTATTAGGGTGGAAGCCCAGGTTTTAGGTTTCCTGTTGTTTTTGTCCTGTTAGAACCTGGGGCCTTGGACATACCAGGCAAGTGCTCTAACACCATCTCCACCACACACCCAGTCTCTCTGGGACCCTTTCTTCTTCACCTCCCTCTCTGCATCCTGACAAGCTCTCGTCTGGGCTCTGGAGGACAGGTACCTCAAGAGTCACAGTAAGTAAGTGAAGTATTTGTTCTTCCTCTTCTGTGGCCTCATACTTTATCTATTGAGCATCTCCTAGATGATGCCGTACACTAAGCTAGAGACTTACAATAGCATCCTGCTTAACCCTCACAACAGCCTGGTGGGTAAAAGGTCAGCATTCCCAATCAATTTGTGAGAGGATGCATGCTCCAGGAGATTGCAGAGCTTGCTCAAGTCACATGGCTGGCAGTGGGAGGTGAGTTTGGTCTTGGGTTTGCCTGGCTCCAAAGTCTATGCACAGCCCTGCCCCTTTTTCTTTGCGCTCCATCATCCAATTCCATTCCCTGCTGCAGTTGTGGGTTGTTCTTTTTTGGTTGTTCGTTGTTTGGTTGTTTGGGTTTTTTGTTTTTGTTTTTTGTTCTTATTTCTTTGTTGTTTTTGAGACCGAGTCTCAGTATATAGCCCAAGCTGGCCTGGAACTCACTATGTAGGTCAGGCTGGCCCGGAACTTATGCTCCTCTTCCTCAGTCTTCCACAGACTGGGATCACAGGCCCGTGCTACTCCACCAAGCTTTCATTTTCTTTCTTTACAAATCTGTTTGCTTTTATCTGACTGCTATGGAGTCTGAATCTGGGCAGGCCACCACACTTGTCGGAATCACTTAGCCTCTCTGATTCTCAGACTTGTGGTTTGTCAAGTGGGAATAATACCAGTCTTCCTAGGAGAGCTGTTGGGAGGATTGAGTGAGACAGAGGGTAAATCACTGTACAAAAGCTGTCTGTTACAATGACAGCTTCTTTCTGACGCTCTTTCACCTCCCCACCTCGTTCCTGCTTTTCTCATCTCTCACAAAGAAGAGGGTCCCTTTCCACCTCCCTCTTCCTCCTCCTCCCCACTCTGCCCTCTACAGAAAAGCTTGAAGCCCAGGTACAAACAAGGCTCCTTTCCCTGGCCTCACAGCTTGAAGGCTCTGCCTCCTCCTGCCAGCCCACCTCCAGCTGAAAACCTCTCCTGTGGCCTACTTCCTGACCCGAGAAAGACAAGCTAAAGAAGCGCTTGCTAATTACAGACGTGATGAAGAAAGAGGCAGCTGCTGCTCATTATCCTTGGGCCTCGGGAACCCAGCAGCCTCAGAGCCCCTTCGGCATACAGCTCTTCCTTAATGAATATCACAAACATGGATTCCTTGCTCCTTTGACTGGCTGGCCTAGGTAAGGGGCGTTCACCATCAGTGTGGATGAAGATGAAGACACAGGTCAGAGCCAGGCCACAAACCCTTTCTGAGGAACGAGCGCTGACTGGGGATGTGCCACATTATACAGGTGGGCAGTGGGAAGAGGCCTGGAAGCCAGCCTAAATTTCAGCATATTTCTGTCAGCTCGGGCAAGTAGCCTAATTGCTTCTAGCCTTCACTTCTTCATTTGGGGAAGAGGGTGACCACCATCTGCCTCCCAGGGAGGTATGGGAATACACAAGACATGGGACATGATTAGCATCTCGTCAGTATCCTTAGGCTTCCCACTGGAATACACAACAATTCACCTGTCCATATGTTCCCCATCCACTTTAGTCTCAACCCTTCCACTGTTTCCGAACTTTTGGGGGAAAAACAACCCTCTTTTTCATCAGCATTCAGGGTTAATCAGCACAGCAGATTTTTATTGAGCACTGACATTTTGCCAATTCTAAGTACCAGGGACCTGGGGAAATCAATTCTAGGTCTGGACACTCACGAGGAAGAGTTTCGATCATGCCTATCTGTATAGTTCTTAATAGTTCATGAATGGAGTACTAAAACAACCTTCTGAGGTGGGTAGGGCAAGGCAGACCTTACCACTTCTGCTTTACAGGTAGGGAAACAAGACTTAGAGGAAAGGGGGAAGCCAGGGATCCATCTCATGCCTCCCGGATTCACCCTCCCTTGGAACAGTTCTGAGTCAAAATTTTGACCTCTGAAGGCAGAGGTCAAAGAGAGAGGCAGAAGGAAGAAATTGCAAGGAAAATAAGGGGCAGCTTCCTAAATTAGTGGGAATGCAAGCCCTTCATGTTGGAATTGAACAAAATTCATCTGACTTCTCATTCTGCACGACTCAGACAGGGCTTTCCACACCCCTCTGCCATAACACCTGTTGCCACACGTAGTAGAAACCATCTAACCGGGAGATCTCTGAGAAGGGACTGGACCATTCACTGGAGCTGGAGGAGTAGGTGCTTGGTGAATGTTGGTTGAATGAAAGAGGTAGGAAAGATGTGGGCAGTGTTGGCACACACCTTTAATCCTAGCACTTGTGAGGGAGAGGCAGGTGGATCTCTGTGAATTCAAGACCAGCCTAGTCTACAGAGTGAGATCCAGGACAGCCAGGACGATACAAAGAAACCAGTCTCAAAAACAACAACAACAAACCCCAAAACCAACCAACCAAACAACAAAACAACAAAAGAGGTAGGAAAGAGCGTTGAGGATGTGATGGAAGAGATGTAAGCAGCAGAGGTCACAACAGCTTGAACAAGCACGCAAAGGCACAGGCAGACCCTGTGCTGTGTAGGGACACCAAGGTGAGTCACACACAGTCCCTACACTTGACAAGCTCCTAGTCTAATGTAGGAGATAGACCTATTGATGTCATAGTGCTAAGTGTTGAGACAGTGGGAAGCCAAGGGACACTGAGAACACAGAAGAGGTACCTATCCAAGTCTGAGGGCCAAGTTAGACTCCTTGGAGACAGTGACGCTGATGCAGACATCAGTGGGGGACAAAGACACAGGACTGAGTATACACATGCACGTCTGACACAGCAGTCAGGAAAAACACCTGTGAACAGGGAAAGGGGGTGGAGACATCTTTTCTGTTACTAAGACCGGGACAGTTATCAGATCATGGTGGGATATGGAAAAACCAAACATGGTGAGACGTGGAGAAGAAGAAACCAAACATGGAGACCTGAGATGTCATGCCAGAGAATATCTTTACCATTTCAAAAGTACCCAAAGTTTGAGGATCCTAATTCAAGTTAGCACCTCCTGGGTCTAGTCAGCTCAGAACTGCCTCCAATGTACCTTCAATTACTGTCAGGCTCCTGAAGGCCTTTATTAGTAGGCCCAGGTGGTAACCTTTTCCTCTGGTTCATTAATAAAGTGTTTCAGGAGCTGGGAGTCTAGTGTGGCAGGGAGGATGACAGCCAATTAAGCAGACTAGTCACCCCTGGCCCTTTCCTCCCGCTAATTGGCTCCAGGACAATGGAATTTCTGCTGCCTTTAATGGCATCCAATTCTCAGCTGATTCTGAAATGCTCCCCATTTCCAAAATGACAGGTTTGTCTGGCTTGCCAAAGCCAGCTGTTAGAGACCCACGGACTGAGCCCACACCTGCTTCTGAACTTGACCTCAGTCTATTTGGAAATTCCCAACCAGCTAAACTCACTTCTTAGCAGAATCCTGCTCCTGAATATTCCTCCACTACCATTGTGTTAAAATCCCTCTCCACCCTGCTCATACCTCTGCATCTCCATCATTTATTAACCTTCAACTCATACCCTCTTGCTTCTTCTTGCTGTTTCCCTTCCTGCTCTAGGCTTACTCTCTTTCTTGGTTATTTCAGCTGTCATAGGAATAATTTACCCAACACTATGGCTTATTAATGTAGCCCAGGCTAGCCTCAAACTTACAGTCCTCTTGGCTCAACTTCCTAAGTATTGGGACTGCAATCATTAGACACCAAAGTTGTGTTCATATTTTGACTTTGTGTGTGTGTGTGTGTGTGTGTGTGTGTGTGTGTGGTATTGAAATGTGAACTTAAGGCCTTACACTAGACAAGCACTATCCTGATGAGCTACATCCCCTGGCCTGTTCATTTGTTATGCTAGGCTCTTGTATGAAACTTGAACTATTTTGTCTTGGATTTGTATCACTGGGACTAAAAGAGGTCTGAGTAACTTCATATCAGCCTCGTTGGCTTAACACAAGACCTTGTGTTCTTTGACTTTTCATCACTGTAATAAAATGCCTGACTCAAACTGCTTGTGAAGAAAATAATTTATGTGCTTCACGATCCAGGAGATTCAAAGGTTGAAGAGCATAGCATGGACTCTGAGGTGATGGCCGCCCTTCAGCTGCGTGTATTTCATAGGCAGTAACAGTGCTGAGAGCATGCGTGGAAGTAGGAAGACCACGCCTTGGACCACGAAGTAGAGAGCTGGGAAGGGACAGGTCTGCAACTTTTGTATCAACCCTTTCAATCCAGGTATAGTGGTTAGTACCTGTAATTCCCACTTGAGAGGTGGAGGCTGGAGGATCAGGAGTTCAGGGCCAGCCTTGGCTAGATAGCAAGTTTGTGGCCAGCCTGGGCTATCTAAAAAAAAAAAAAGTCCCCATAAGAGAACTCAAAGGGTAACACTGTCTAAGAGCACAACCCAATGGCCCAAGTTCTTCCCACTTGGCTACCTCTTAAGAGTTCTGCCATTTCCCAGCACCACCAGCTGAGGACAAAGCTTTCGGTCACAGTCAGCATTCAAACCACATTGGAACCACAACAGCCCTGCACGGTCTGGATCCTTTCTGCTTCTTTAGCTTCGTGTTCTTGACTCACACCGAGCTGCAGAACGTCAGTGCTCTCTCATCTGAGCCTCTGTTCCTGCTGTTGCTCTCTCGCTCCCACTCCTAATCATCTTCATTATTCTTCGGTAGGATTTCTGATCCCAGACAGCCTTCTCTCTGGCTTCCCCATCCTGCTTCACCACTCGGAACATACGATGTACCTCTCCCTGCAATCCCAGGGCACCCAACAGAATTCTTTCGGGTTCATGCCAATCAAGAAAATGGAAATGGTTCTTCACATTTAAATCAGAAGCAGTTGGCTATATGGGTGGTGAAGGAATGGAGGAGAAAGGCAGAACGGAGGAAACCTGGAGCAAATGAAAATAGTTATGAAAGTACTAGAGGCAAAGGAAGCCGGAGCCACGGACGGCGGAATCGGGAGGGGCAGACCCTGCTGATGTAGCTTGCCAAGGGAAAGGATGGGATACCCAGACTTCTCCTTTCTCTCCCTCTTCAGTCCTCTGCCCCATAGCTAGGCCCAACCAGAAGCCACAATCAGAGGAAACACATCCCGAAAAAGTCAGTCTCCCTCCCAAAGGGGGACATGGGAAATGAGCAAAGTTAAACTTGCTAAGATGCTGACATTTCTTTTCATGGTTTTGTTTCTCAGACCATAAGCATCTTAAGAGCAGGGAGCCCATTCGTTTCTGTGCCCAGGACCCATCGAGTGCTCGGGAGAGATGGCAGAGAATTCATGGTCCTCTCTACAAGGGATTTTCCACCTCCACCCATTGCCAACTGGCTTGCAGTGCCACTAATTCTTCCAACAGTGGACTTGATCATGTGACTTGTTTTAGCCAATGGAAATGGGTAGAAGTGATGCGATCCAAGTCCCAACAGAAGCTTTAAGAAACTTGTTTAGCCAACGTGGACTGGGTCCCAGAAGAGATGAGGAGCCCAGTCACAACCAACCAACAGCTAACATGTAAAATCAACTGGTAATAGACCTTTCTCATGAACGCGGACTCCAGTCATGTGTTGCCACAACATAACTAAAGAAATCTCGCTAATGTTCTAACCCATGGTGCAAATGTGAAGAGAAATTATGGCAGGCTTTGGGGAAATGTGGTAGAGCGTGATGAGATCATTAAGAGTTTGAGTCCAGTTCTGACACCAGCGTCTTTGCTAACGGCCACGTTGAACTAGCATTGCTCCAGGGCAGTCTTCAGGAGTCAGCAGCATGGCTGAGGATGTCAAGACTAAAATCAAGGATTACAGAACTACCCCCTTTGACAGCCCTTCCCAAACCAGAACCAGATCAGGAACTGCCGGCAGCAGAACTACCTGGACTTCCACCACTTCGAGAAGGCAATGACCACGCTGGGGGTGGGGTGGGGGAACGACGCCTCCGTGTGTGAGTAGTGCCCCTGTGTGTACAAAGCCCTCGGACCAGTATCATGGGTCTCAGCCTGGGATGACTGCCGAAGAGCACAAGGCACATTTCTTGGGAAGATCTGACCTGGCTCTGCCCACCTCTCCTCTGTCCTCTGTCTTCCCCAGATAGTAAAGGGGGACCTGGGTATATGATGGTTCCTACTCTGAGACCTTGAATCATGATACAATTACTAATAAGAATTCACTGGAAAAAGTTAAAAAAGAAAAAAAAAGAGTTTGAGTCTAAAGGCTAAGTTCCAGTACTTAGCCTGCTCCCATTACTTAATGACTTAGAAAGGTTTTGTTGTCACAGGGCAGGGGATGGAGCTCAGGTTGGTAATCCTGAGTCCCCAGCACTGATAAAACCAAGAATGGTGCATGCCTGTAGTACTAGCACTTGGGAAGTGGAAGCAGGAGGATCAGAAATTCAAAGCCATCCTCGGCTCTATAGCAAGTTCAAGACCAGCTTGGGATTTATGAGACCCTGTCTTAAAACAAAAACAAACAAAACTCTCCTTCCTTTGTGGCATAGCTCTCTTTATTTGCCTTTTTCAGCTCTAACAAGCATCATCCTAAATCAGAAACAAGAAAGGGACCAACAAGACCTTTTCTGGGGGGCACACGGAGACAAACACCCTATTCTGTCATATGTCTTGGGTGGAGGAAATGTTCTCTGTACCACCAAAGGCCCTTCATCCTCAGTGTCTCTAAAACTGCACCCAGCTCCCAGGAACTTGGAGAGGACAGAGGCACAAAGACCTTCAAATGTTAGTTGTTGGCCATGTCAGTAGTCTTGACTGAGTGAGCCAAGAAGAGATAAGAGAAAGAGAGTCCCATAAAATAGAGGGCAGACCTACTACACTGGCCAGCAGACCACTGAATTACACATGGGGAAATCTACTAGACCCAGGATGGTGCTGCACTCTATATTTCTCAGGTTGACAGATCCCCTAAGCCTCCTTCCATAACCAGGTTCTGTGTGGGGAATCAGACAGACCAGAGGAGCTCCAGATTCATAGTTCTCCAACTCCTACAAAAAAAAGACATTGCTTTCCCTTGGGTATATATGCTCTTACCAAAGCTTGGCATTTAGCCCTTAAATTAGATGAGTGCTCCAAGAGAGAGAATGTAGCTAGAGGGCCCAGCTTTTCTGGGAGTCATCTTTTCTGTATATTATGAATATCTGGCTAGTCCTGGCCAGGTTTTTCATCAGAAATCTCAACCACTCTACACTGAGTCCAATGGAATGGTTCATTCTTCAGAGATAGTGACACACCTAACCTGCTTGACAAGGATGGAGACTTCTCTATCTAGATGTGTCTTCCTCCAAAGCAGACTATTTGGACAGCTAACAGATGATGAGTCTGTCCCGTTCTGAGCCATTTTGACATGTCTCTTTGGGGATAGCTATAGAGAGACAGGGTTTAAGATTCCACAAAACCCACCAGGCTTAGTTTTGGGTAACTTAGAAAAATTCCATGTGATTTAATAAGCTCATGGGGCCTCAACCCTAGACAAAGAACTACAGGTAACTAAAGAAAGCTAAGAGCAAGAGAAAATAATCTTCCCCAGAGAAGAGCACACTAAAAAATTATTCTAAAATTTCTATTTTTAAAATAAAACTAGTTTGAAGATTTTTATTACTTGTTATAACAAGATTATTAATCATAATTAGTCACAAACAATAGCTCTATTGGGATGTAATTCACACACTGTACAATTCAACCACTTAAATAATTTTTATTTATTTGTATAATTATTTGTTTAGTATCTTTGTCCTTATTAGTTCCCTGACAGTGGAAATTACATATGCTCCATTAAGTATATTCTTAGTACCGTGGCAGAAAGTGGCTCAGAGTATATGCACAATACATACTATTGTTTTAAAAAATACTTATGGGGAGAGAGAAAGAGAGTGAGAGAGAGAGAGAGAGAGAGAGAGAGAGAGAGAGAGAGAGAGTATGTGTGTGTTGGAGGCTTGAACTTAGGTCGTCAGGATTGATGGCAGGAGCCTTTACCTGCTGTACCATTTTGCTGGTTCTCAATATATATATTCAATGAATAAATGGAATATGTGAATATTTACCCTAAGCTAGATCCTTGAGATGAAACAAACCATATACATTTCCTGTTCTCAAAGGCCAGGAAGAGAGAGAGATATGTAAATAGACATGCTCAGGTGAACAGTCGAGGCAAACTCAGGAGGTTTTGTAGCATAGAGATGGGTTACCTGGTCTGTCTAAATCTGACCAATTCACGAAGGCTATATTCAGTGCCTCCTTATTCTCACTCCTATCTGTGTTCTGCATTCTGCCAGTCTCCTAAGGGGTTGCAGGTCAGAAGCATAAAGGGATAACCTGAAGTTGCCCAAGTGTGGGCTTCACCACATGCTTATTGTTCTGTGAACAAAGTGGAGACACTTTCTGCACTGGAGACCCTCTCTGATAAAGGAACAGTAGGACCTAAGGTGAGCCAACCCTCCAACCAAGCACTTAGGGTGTACTCTTCTCTAGTCCTGACTACCTTGGTTAGTAGGGATGGAGAAGTTTGAGCAGCGGACATGGACACACACACACACACACACACACACACACACAATTCATATTGCATTTCATAGAGCTTACCCATCTGTGTTCTGTCAGAGTCTAACCTTTAACCCTCTATTCCTCAATAACAAAGTCTCTTAGAATGACACATTTGTCGGAACACTGCCTAGAATCCCATCTAAGCTCTGTAGCAGCAGTTCTCAACCTAGGGGGTCAAATGATCCTTTTACAACATATCAGATATTTACAGTTCATAACAGTAGCAAAATTACAGTTTTTATGAAAGAGCAACAAAGTAAGTTTATGGTTGGGGGCATGAGGAACTGTACTAAAGGGCCTCAGAATTAGGAAGGTTGAGAACCACTGCTCTAGAGGAAGACTATAAGCTTTCTGCAGACATGGAAGAAACTATTCCTCACTCTAAGGCAATCTTACATTGAACCCCAATATATACAATCAAAACTGATCTTTCAAGCAAAGGCAGGTATGGGTTCTGCTATGGGGGCACTGAGACATGCCTGGGCATCTGGGCCTCAGTGGAACGCTGAGGTCAAAATGCTTCCACCTTGGGAAGAGTCCAAGCAGCATTGAGCTGCATGGCTTTGCCTCTTCATATGCTGACTTTTGTTGTGAACTGTGTGTTGGTGAGAGGCATCCATTTACATGAAGAAAAAATGGCAAGAAAAGGCCTATTATGCTCAGCATCTAAGTTTCTGGAAGAATGTGTGCTATTATTCGGCCACATTCTGCACAGTCTGCTCCACAGTTGCCAATGAAGAGCAGAGCTTCTCTGGAATAATAGGCTTGTTTTTTATAGTACAGACATGCTGAACCACATTACAGATTGTTTCACTCTTTGTAGTGGTTGCTAGGAAGTCCAAAGACAACATTTTGGCCTACCTCTTGCTGGTACTAGTGCCCAAGAACGTGTGACATCCAAACTTATCTGACTCTAGCTTTCTCTTATCTTGCTCCTGCTCTTGCTAAAATATTCTCATTTATTTTTTATTCCCACTCTACAGTTATTTTTTAATAAGCTATCTCAAATCCTTTGTGGGTGGATCTGGTTTAAAACCAGTGTTCACAGCTGGACAGAAGTGGTGTACATCTTTAATCCCAGCACTCAGGAGGCAGAGGCAGGTGGATCTCTGAGTTTGAGGCCAGCCTGGTCTACAGAGTGACTTCCAGGGCAGCCAGGGCTACACAGAGAAATCCTGTCTCAAAAAAAAAAAATTGAAAAAACCTGAAAAAAAAAAGTTTTCAAATGTAAAATTTTTTTTTATATATTCACTATAGAAAAAATATAAATGATGAACTCCCTAAAATCATGAGCAAAAAGTCTGTATGTATATAACTCAAATATGAAACAATAAACATAGGGCACACAGGTACATCATTTATAATCACAATCTACCTTAATGTCACACAAATAAAAGCCCTCTCTTGTTCCCTATTTATTCCACTTCTGTACACACACACACACATGCACAGGCACACACATACTATCATGCACATATACATGCACAGACATTTATCCACATAAACACACACATGCATACATATGTGTCATGTACATACCAAGCTGCTCTGCAAGGAGCCGGCCCTTCTCGGTGGGGACCACTCTTTCTTCTTCCATGTCACACTTGTTCCCCACCAGAATAACCTGCGCGTTGTCCCAAGAGTAGGTCTTAATCTGAGTAGCCCTAGGAAGAGACCGAGGAATAGGTTACTCATGCTGTCGTCCCCCACCTTTCCACCTCGAGGGCTGGGGCTGCTGTGCAATGCCATCTGCCAAGCGTGACATGGCTAAAACCATCCTGAAAGCAGAGCGTCTTTGATGACCTACACGTCACTCCCAGACAACTGGGCCTGTTAACATTCCTGTGCACAGGTCCTAAACTTTACTGTTTATGACTCCTTTTCACCCAAGGAATTTTTAAGTGATTTCAGAGGTATAGGTATTTAAAATAGATAGACAAATCAAACATCTACTGATAATAAATCACAAAGAAATTTCTTGTAAAACAGTTCTTTGGTATGTGTATATGTATAATTTTACCATATATTATACATAAAGACTAAAGTAAATTGCATATTGAGATGGATTTGTTTGCTTATTTTTACATAAAGAATTAAGTCTTGGCTGAATTTGATACTGAGAGACAGCATTTTTTTTAATTAAATCTTTTTTTTTTTGTTATGTATACAGTATTCTGCCTACGTGCATGCTTGCAGGCCAGAAGAGGGCACCAGATCTCATTACGGATGGTTGTGAGCCACCATGTGGTTGCTGGGAATTGAACTCAGGACCTCTGGAAGAACAGTCAGTGCTCTTAACCGCTGAGCCATCTCTCCAGCTGAGAGACAGCATTTTTAACATTAAAAAAATTTTTGAGCAGGGTATGGTAGGGCACACCTTTAATCCCAGCACTTGGGAGGCAGAGACTGCTGGGTCTCGGTGAGTTCAATGCCAGCCTGGTTAATACAGCAAGTTTAAGGACAGCCAGGGCTACATCAAGAGACTGTGGTGGTTTGAAAGAAAATGGCCCCCATAGGGAGTGGTGCTATTGGGAGGTGTGGCTTTGTTGGGGTAGTGTGGCCTTGTTGGAGGAAGTGTGTCAGTGTAGGGGTGGGCTTTGACGTCTTCTTTGCTCA